>CABHPP010080081.1:0-44717 GCA_902168425.1 Peromyscus attwateri | reverse complement strand
GGCGCACGCCTCGCCGGCCGTGCAGGCCCCCTCCCGGGGGCGGGCGGCGCCTCTTTACTGAAACTCTTAACAAGAAAAACTGTAACTATAACTATCTAATCTTCAACTCCCTCAGAGACCCAAGAAGGAAATAATATTACCTAATAAAACAGGAAGTACAAACAAGTGACTTCCAAAAAAATGTGAGTTGACCAAAACAGCCAGCCCCCTGGACAGTCACCTGAGGTTTCTCTACAATGTTGGGGTATCATCTTCAGCTATAGGCTTAGCGTATTTGACAGACTCACTTCTGAAGTAGTATGTACACAAAGCCTACAGTTCACCCTCACCTTAGGTGCCAGTAGTCTATGTACTAGATAAACCTGAATTCCAACAATGTACTGTTAGGGTTCAGGATATAAAATTCTGGAAATTGTTGGTGTTTTTGGAATTCAGCTGTCCATTCTTCTCGGCTTGTGGGTGGCTTCATCTTGGCATCCCATTCTTCTCAGCTTGTGGGTGGCTTCATCTTTTATTAAATACCAGTCTACCATTAAGAAGTTATACTCCATCAGCCTAGTTACACTTTCAAGAATAACTGTTTCAGCTACTGTTCCACTGCACACCAGAAGCCATTGATCCATTGCCTATTCAGTTGCCTTTGAAGAAAGCGGCACTGTACCTTTTCTGGATTGCAAAGGCCACTTCAGAGATGGTGCCATATTATCATGGCTTCAGAGGACTCCTGTTATTAAATTCAAAACCACACCTGTCATGGCAAGAATTGGTAGTCTTTTTTGTGTGTCCTGTCTGTCCATTTTGTCCTGTTTGTCAACAGTCAAAAAGGAATCAAAGAATTGAGATTATTATCAATAGAATAGTACCTTAATATTTTTGTTTTCTTCTGTCCCATACCAGAAGATGGCTCTTTCTTCTGGCATGATACAGAGATTTTGCATTTTCATTTAAACAACACGCTTGGGTTTAAAGAATGAGAGAGCCATTCTCCAACTCCAAACCCAGCTTTAATTTTTAATTGAACTGGGACTATAAAAAGACCATTTGTGTTAAGTGTCTTTAGAGAAGAGTAGAAACAAACATTTAGGGAGACTTAAGAAATTTTATAGATGATACACCAATAGGAAAATTTACTCCTTTTCTTAGGACATTTTTTTAGATGATTTGTCCTTTTTCTTCAGATGTCTCATTTGACTAGTGTTCTTCAGTTTCTTTAGCCTTCATTCTCCAGAAAGACAAAAACAAAAACATTTCCCCAAGACTAACTTTGGGGAGGTTCCCTTTTGGCAAGTTATATCTGATTAAATGAAAAACATTTGTTAGTGGTATAAGTTAGTTTAAATTAAATGTTCATGCTGGTTGATGAATTATCACCACTTCGAATTAAGAGGTCTCTCTTGTTCAAATCAAACCTTTATCAATTTTGATGATATCCAATCCGGACCAGAGGTGAGAGACTGGGGTCATACCCAGGGAGGCCCACCCCTAGATCCCATCCCTGGGCCCCAGCCACTCCTGGGAAACACCCACCCATCTTGGCCCCAGTTGCTAGAGAGCAGGCAGGGCTTCCATGGGAAGGTTCCTCTTCTCCAGAACCCCCAGTGGACCCTGCAATCTACACGCCCTGCCCTCACACCCATCTGTCCAAGAACCCCACCACTTCCTGAGACTTAGAGACCAGCCCCCAGCTCCCATCTTGCCCAGAGCTCCCATCTGGCACAGAGAGCTCCCATCTGGTGCAGAGCTCTCCCATCCACCCAGAAAGCTCCGATCAAGCCCAGAGAGCTCCCATCTGACCCAGAGAGCTCCCATCTAGCCCAGAGTGCTCCCATCCAGCCCAGAGAAAGAGAGAGCTCTCATTGGACAAAGAGCCATCATTAGACCAAGAGTAAACTCAGGAGACAGGGAATTAGAACAAGAGTACCTTTCTGAGAAGTAGAATCCGCCACCTCTCATTGGACCAAGAGAGGTTTCCTGAAACGTGGAAACTGTCAGCTCTGACTGGACCAAGAGTGCTGATAAGGCCAAGAATGAATCCATGAAGATAAGGGCAGACGTCAAGGCAGAAGTGCATACAACAACTTAAAGAGCAAGACAGCATCACCAGAACCTAGCCCTCCTCCAACAGCAAGACCTGAACATCACAAGGTGGAAGAAGCAGAAGAAAGCAACCTTAAGAATAGCATCATGAAGATGCTAGAGGCCTTTCAAGAAAAAATCAAAACTGGAATTGAGGAAAAGTTAAACAAAAAACTGGAGGAAATCAATAAAGACAATGAAAAGTCAAACAAAAAATGGGAAGAATGCTATAAAAAAAAAAACTAGAGGAAAAGACAAATAAAGCAGAAGAAAACAATAAATCCCTTAAGAAAATGATGAAAAAGCAATGAAACAGGTGAAGGAAACAATACAAGAAAGGGAAATAGAAACAATGAGGAAGAAACAAACAGAGGGAACGCTAGAAGTAGAAAATCTGAGTAAATGAACAAGAAGCACAGACTCAAGCATAACCAACAGAATACAAGAGATGGAAGACAGGATCTCTGGTGCAGAGGATACAAGAGAGGAAATGGATTTGTCAGTCAGAGAAATACCAATGCGAAAAAAAATTATACCACAAAATGTCCACGAAATCTGGGACACCATGAAAAGACCAAACCTATGAATAATAGGGATAGAGGAAGGAGAAGAATACCAACTCAAAGGCACAGAAAATATATTCAGCAAAATCGTAGAAGAAAACTTTCCCAACTTAAAGAAGAAAATGCCTATGAAGATACAAGAAGCCTATAGAACACCAAACAGACTAGATCCCCCCAAAAAAGTCCCCTTGCCACATGATAATTAAGCAACTAAACATACAGAATAAAGAAAGAATATTAAGAGGAACAAAGGAAAAAGGCTAAGTGACTTACAAAGGCAAACCGATCAGAATAACACCCGATTTCTCAATGGAGACTTTGAAAACCAGAAGGACCTGGATAGTTGTAATGCAGACACTAAGAGACCATGGATGTCAGCCTAGACTAACATACTCAGCAAAACTTTCAATCATCATAGAGGGAGTGAACAAGACATTCCAAGACAAAGCCAGATTTAAACAATACTTATACACAAACCCAGCCCTACAGAAAGCACTAGAAGGAAAATTCCAAAATAAGGAAGTCAAATATACCTACGAAAACACAGGCAATAGATAACGCCACAGCAGTAAAACCCAAAGAAGAGAAGCACACACACACTACCACCAAAAAATAACAGGAATGAACAATCAATGATCATTAATATCCCTTAATATCAATGGACTTAATTCACCTATAGAAAGACACAGGCTAACAGAATGGATGCAAAAGCAGGACCCATCTTTCTGCTGCATACAAGAAACACACCTAAAATTCAAAGAGAGATACTACCTAAGAAAAAAAGGCCAGGAAAAGTCTTTCTATTCAAATGGTCTTAAGAAGCAAGCGGGTGTAGCCATCCTAATATCCAGCAAAATAGACTTCAAACTAAAATCAATCAAAAGAGATCAAGGAGGGCATTACATACTAATCACAGGAAAGATCCACCAAGATAAAGTTCAAATTCTGAACATTTATACCCCAAACACAATGGCACCTACATATGTAAAAGAACCATTACTAAAGCATAGATCACAAATAAACCCCCAAACATTAATAGTAGGAGACTTCAACACCCCACTCTCACTACTGGACAAATATGCCAAATTGAAACTTAACAGAGAAATAAAGGACTTAACTGAAGTTATGACCCAAATGGACTTAATTGATATCTACAGAACATTCCATGCTAACAAAAAAGAATATACCTTCTTCTCAGCACCCCATGGAACCTTCTCTAAAATTGACCACATACTTGGCCAGAGCAAATCTCAACAGATACAAAACAATTGGAATAACCTCCTGTGTTCTATCAGACCACCATAGTTTAAAGCCAGATTTCAAAAACAACAAAAACTACAGATAACCTACAATCTCATGGAAACTGAGCAATGCTCAACTGAATCACCAATGAGTTAAGGAAGAAATAAAGAAAGAAATTAAAGACTTCCTAGAGATCAATGAAAATGAATATACTACATACTCAAACTTATGGGACACCATGAGAGCAGTGCTAAGAGGGAAATTCATAGCACTAAATGCCCACATACAGAAGTTGGAGAAATCTCACACTAGTGACTTAACAGGACACCTGAAAGCGCTGGAACAAGAAGAAGCAAAGTCACCCAGGAAGAATAGATGCCAGGAAATAATCAAATTCAGAGCTGAAATCAATAAAATAGAAACAAAGAGAACAATACAAACAATTGATGAAACAAAGGGTAGGTTCTTTGAGAAAATCAACAAGATAGACCAGTCCTTACCCAAACTAACAAAAAAGCAGAGAGAGAGCATCCAAATTAACAAAATCAGAAATGAAGAGGGAGACATAACAACAAACACTGAGGAAATCCAGAAAATCATCAGGTCATACTTGAAAAATCTCTACTCCACAAAACTGGAAAATCTAAAAGAAATGGATAATTTTCTGGATAGGTACCACATACCTAAGTTAAATCAAGACCAGATAAACTATTTAAATAGTCCAATAACTCCAAAGGAAATAGAATTAGTCATTAAAAGTCACCCAACCAAAAAAAGCCCAGGATCACACGGTTTCAGCACAGAATTCTACCAGATCTTCAAAGAAGAGTTAATACCAATACTCTTTAAATTGTTCCACACAATAGAAACAGAAGGAACATTACCAAACTCCTTCTATGAGGCTACAATTACCCTGATTCCTAAACCAAACAAAGATTCAACAAAGAAAGAGAACTACAGACCAATCTCCCTAATGAACATTGATGCAAAAATACTCAATAAAATACTGGCAAACAGACTCCAAGAACACATCAAAACAATTATACACCATGATCAAGGAGGCTTCATCCCAGGGATACAAGGGTGGTTCAACATGCGAAAATCTGTCAATGTAATACACCATATAAGTAAACTGAAAGAAAAAAAACACATGATCATCTCACTAGATGCAGAAAAGGCATTTGACAAAATCCAACACCCCTTCATGATAAAGGTCTTGGAGAGATCAGGAATACAGGGAACATACCTAAACATAATAAAGGCAAATAAAAGCGAGCCTACAGGCAACATCAAATTAAATGGAGAGAAACTCAAAGCAATTCCACTAAAATCAGGAACGAGGCAAGGCTGTCTGCTCTCCCCATACTTATTCAATATAGTACTTGAAGTTCTAGCTAGAGCAATAAGACAACATAAGAAGATTAAGGGGATACAAATTGGAAAGGAAGAAGTCAAGCTTTCGTTGTTTGCAGATGACATGATAGTATACATGAGTGACCCCCAAAATTTGACCAAGGAACTCATACAGCTTATAAACACTTTCAGTAACATGGCATGACACAAGATTAACTCAAAAATATCAGTAGCCCTCCTATATACAATTAACAAAGAGGCTGAGAAGGAAATCAGAGATACATCACCCTTTACAATAGCCACAAATATTATAAAAAAAACCTTGGGGTAACTCTAACTAAGCAAGTGAAGGACCTATATGAAAAGAACTTAAGTCCCTGAAAAAATAAATTGAAGATGTCAGAAAATGGATTTTTCAAAGGCTTTTTCAACATCCAATGAGATGATCATGTGTTTTTTTTTTTTCTTCACAGACTTGGAAACAACAATACTTAACTTTATGTGGAAAAACAAAAAACCTAGGATAGCTAAAAATCTTGGACATATACCCAAGGAATGCTCAATCGTACCAAAAGGACACATGCTCAACTATGTTCATATCAGCATTATTTGTAATAGCAAGAACCTAGAAACAACCTAGATGCCCCTCAACTGAAGAATGGATAAAGAAAATATGGCGCCCCGATCGGCCGGCGCCGGGCCAGCACCACCTGCGGAGCTGCGGCGCCCACGCGGCCGCGACCCCGCCGCCCCTCGCTCCCGCCACACACACACACACACACACACACACACACACACACACACGCACGCGCGCGCACGCAAACAAAACAAGTTGCAGGTCGCCGCTTGCCGGAGGGGGGCCGGGCGGGTCACTCACCCTCATCCTGCTCAGCGGGCTCGGGTCGTCGGGCCGTGAGGACAGGGAAGACCAGAGGACCAGGAGCCCCAGGAAGCTCCCCACCACCAGCAAACTGCGGCTCCCTAAGGAAGTGGATTTGTAACCGAAAGGCCCAGGTGAGATGTGCAAATACCAAAGAACTAAAGAGCGTTCCCTTGGAAAGACGGTATTACCTTTTCTCCTGAGCTCGTTAGAAAGCCAAGTCGACTAGCTAATACACAATGCCATCCTTGTTGATGAACTTATTGGCCGAAGACTCAGGTTCTCAGCAAAATGGTTAAGTGATCAGAAAGTCTTCACAACTGAACTTTGTCAAGGTATTACTGTAAATCCTGTTCCAGTGTGTGCATATAAACGCCTGTGTCGGCGAGCAGACAAGTAGCTTCAAACAGCTGTCTGTGTATTATCACATCCTCCAGAGATCTTGCTTATTCGGCTGTGCCCCGAACCTCACTGTCTTTAATGGGCAGGTCTGATACCTATAAGACAAAGCAGTATCTGTCCTGTTAATACCGGTAATCTCCTAGACACAGGGCACAACCGTTCTACAAGGAGTAGAATGGAAAGAAACACTGTCAATAAAAGGGCCAGAGAATCCACACTCACAGTTTGTAAAATGAGAGATATGGCTAGGCCATATTGGGCAGAGCCTTGATATTCAGGGTCTCTGGAGGGATGGGAAGGCTGTTGAGACTGGGAGGAGTGGGAGGGTCTTCTAGCTCCTCTACAAGAGCTGATGGGAACAATAGAGAAGTATTTCACACTTACCAATGTTTGTGATTAGTTTTAACAAGAGTGGGGTATTCTTAGTAATGAACTATTCCTATAAGCCTTTTTAGACATTTCAGAGGAGATAAACAGAGCTGAATACAAATAAAGAAATCTGAAGCCAGACTGCAGAGAGATTCTGCAGGAAGATTATCCCAAATCCAGGAATTAGAGGCTGGACAGGAACTCATTATCTGTCGATTCAACCCTTCTGCTTCCGTATGCTCCGCTGCATCTCACTGGGGTACAGAAATCTCCTCTTTTCTCCAGCTATTTTCTAACAACTGAACAGTGAACAAGTATATCTTCCCTCTTATTTGAACACACGGCTCTATATTAAATGACTGTTTGGAGAGTCACACCAGGGACTCTCCAAAAGTACTGCTCTTCCAGGGAGTTCACAATACTGTCATTCAGATAAAGGTGCCTTTTGGAATATTGCAAAGAATTTCAAAATTTGAATTTTAATTACATTTCTTTTGTGGAGAGCAGTCTTTGAGGATTTGGCCTTTTGGGATGGCTTCTGTTTCGCACACCATAGAAAACAATTTTTAACAAACCGAGTCCTTTTCTGTGATCTTTTATTGTATATTAATAGCTATTTCTGTTTACTCAAAGTACTTTTTTGTGTGTGTATCATGTGTTGGCCATTGTTCAAGACACAGGGGATATAGCAATAAACTAAAAGAGCAATAATCCCAGTCCTCGTGGAGTCAGATAATAAATTGAGTGTATAAATCATTATATATTGTTACCAAATAAACTGCTGCCTCACTCGTGTGCCAGGAGTCTATGAAGATTGACTCACAGACTGAGATAGGACCTTAGAAGGTGTCTGTGATGGAGTGAAACAGCCAGGGAGTGGAATTTGGAATGCTGGACGGGCATGAAGAGACGTTTGTATTTTAAACAGCTGGAGTAGGTCTCCTTGAGAAGATGACATTTGAACAAGCCCTGAATGGGGATTCGGGACAAAGCTAAATAAGAAGAGATAGCACCAGGGTTGGGGATTTAGCTCAGTGGTAGAGCCTATGCCTCGCAAGTGCAAGGCCCTGGGTTCGGTCCTCAGCTCTAAAAAAAAATAGAAGAGATAGCATCAAGCACAAGGAACAGTATGTGAGTGTTTCTTCTCACCATGGCATGGGAAGCCTTAGGAGGTTTACTGCGAGGTGGTGTGATTTAACATATCTAAATCAGACCACAGCCTCTGGCTTCTGGGTTGGACATGCAAAGCACCAAAGCTAAAAGCAGAGATGATACAGTTGGGCTGTTTTGACAATCCAGGTGAAAGCCTGCAGAAGAATGGACTGGGATTATAGCAGCAGTAATTGCACTAGGTCAGACCATGGAGAGATTTGATTTTTTTCTCAACTCTTATGGCTCCAAATAATTTAGTTTATTGTTTTGCTGCTAGACTGTAAGCAGTTAAATTAATAACCTGTAAAGCAACTCTTTAAATACTCTGGCAAAACACATTATTTAAAGAAGCCATGTAAGCAATTACTCAACAATTTAATTAAATCTCCCATGCAACAA
Source organism: Peromyscus attwateri (assembly GCA_902168425.1). Taxonomy (NCBI): domain Eukaryota; kingdom Metazoa; phylum Chordata; class Mammalia; order Rodentia; family Cricetidae; genus Peromyscus; species Peromyscus attwateri. The sequence continues at coordinate 36,281 of CABHPP010080081.1, read as the reverse complement.
TAGCAGGTTAGATGCCAGGCTTAACGGATCTGATGAAAACAACTGAAAATGCCAGGAAAATACGTTTTTAAATTTAAAAAAAATGCACCCATTAGATAATAAAACAAAGAACTTGAAGGTCAGTGAGTGAACAATGGAGGACTCTCATTCCTGCTTTTACATTCAAGTGCCGTGGACAAACATGAGTTAACCTGAGTATCATTTATTTTGCATTTATGGATTTAGGAACAAAGCAGTTTCCAAGCTGCCCCCCAACTGGAAAGCCTGATAGGTCTGCAGAAGGCCACGGAGACTCCCAGGGTGAGAGAGCAAAACCTATTCCCCTGGTTTCTTGAAGAAAAGCTTATCTATACACATACCCACACCATGATATAGGGAGTCATAATCATAAAGTGCTTTTCATGCTCTTTTGCAGTTAAAACACATGCCAACTTGACAGCTAGAAAAACCCTAAAAACAATCATTTAGTTAAAAGTGACCCCAGACCAAGGTTGTCAGGCATCTGAAAAGTTAATCTAGTTTTCCATGTATTTTGATAGATTCTCTACCTTTCCCAACTTCTTAAATAAATAAAAAGCACACATGCACAACAAAAAAAAAAAAAAAAAAAAAGAAAATATGGCACATATACACAATGGAGAACTACTCTGCAGTAAAAAAACAATGATATCATGAAATTTGCAGGCAAATGGATGGAACTAGAAAATATCATCTTGAGTGAGGTAACCCAGACTCAGAAGGACAAAGATAGTATGTACTCACTCTTAAGTGGATACTAAATGTGAGGGAAGGGATGGCCAGACTGCAACCTACAACTCCAGAGAGGCTAGCTAACAGGGAAAGACCCTAGGAGGGACACATGGATGACCCCGTGAAGGAGAAGTGGATGAGGTCCACATGAGTGGACTGGGTGTGGGGGTGTGGCAGACGGTGAGGAGTGGGGGATGAAGACATAGGGAAATGGGAGGGTCAAGCTGGAACAGGGACAGAGTGGTAGGGGAGGGAGGGAGATACCATGATAGATGAGGACATCATGGGAATAGGAAGAGGCAGGGTGCTGTGGAGGCTCTCAGGAATCCACAAGGTTGACCCCACCTTGGTCTGCTGGCAGTGGTCCAGAGGGTGCCTGGACCGGTCTACTCTAGTGACCAGCCTAGCAAATAACCTAGCTGTCACCATAGAGCCTTTGTCCAGTGACTAATAGAGGCAAATACAGAGGTCCACGGCCAGGCACCAGTCTAAGCTCTGGGAATCCAATTGATGAGAAATAGGAGAGATAATGCAGGCAAGGGACGTTGAAATCATGATTGGAGGACATGCAGAGATGACCGGCCACACTAGTGGAAGCCCATGAACTGTGGGCTGGTGGCTGTGGAGCCCCCATGGGATTTGACTAGGCTCTCTGGATATGGAAGATGGTTGTTTGGCTCAAACTGGGAGGCACCCAGGCAGGGGGATCAGGATGTGTCCCTAGTCTATGGGCAGGCTTCTGGAACCCAGTGCCTGTGGTGTGACACCTTACACAGCCTTGGTGCAGTGGGACAGGAATTGGACCTGCCTAGGCTCAGTGTGCCAGGCTCTGCAGATTCCCTATGGGAAACCTTGATTTGGGATATGTGGGGATGTGGAGTGGCTTGTGAAAGAGTGCTGGGGGTGGGAGGAGAGAGAAGGGGAGATCTGTGGATATTTATGTGGAGTGAGTAGAAAATTTCTTAATAAAGAAAAATGAAAGAGAAAAAAGTAGATGGAAAGATCTCCCATGCTCATGGATAGGCAGGATTAACATAGTAAAAATGGCAATCTTACCAAAAGCAATCTACAGATTCCATGAATCCCAATCAAAATACCAACACAATTTTTCACAGACCTGGAAAGAATAATACTCAACTTCATATGGAAAAACAAAAAACCCAGGATAGTCAAAAAATCCTGTACAATAAAACAACCTCTAGAGGCATCACAATCCCTGACATCAAGCTCTACTATAGAGCTAAAGTAATAAAAAAAAAAAAAGCATGGTACTGGCATAAAAACCGACATGTGGACCAATGGAATCAAATTGGAGACCCTGGCATTATTCCGCACACCTATGAACATATAAATTTTGACAAAGAAACCAAAACTGTACAATGGAAATAAGAAAGCACCTTCAACAAATGGTGCTGGCATAACTGGATGTCAACATGTAGAAGGCTGCAAATAGATCCATATCTGTCACTCTGCACATAACCTAAGCCCAAATGGATCAAAGACCTCAACATAAATCCAGTTACTCTGAACCTGATAGAAGAGATAGTAGGAAGTAGTCTTGAACGCATTGGCATAGGAGATCACTTCCTAAATATACACCAGTAGCACAGACACTGAGAGAAACAATCAATCAATGGGACCTCTTGAAACTGAGAAGCTATTGTAAAGGACATGGCCAACAAGACAAAGTGACAGGCTACAGAATGGGAAAAGATCTTCACCAACCCCACATCTAACAGAGGGCTGATATCCAGATTATATAAAGAACTCAAGAAATTAGACATCAAAATGCCCAACAGTCCAATTAAGAATCAAGTGAAGAAATGGGCTATAGAACTAAACAGAGAATTCTCAGCAGAAGCAGCTCAAATGGCTGAAAGACATTTAAGAAATTGCTCAACATCCCTAATCATCAGGGAAATGCAAATCAAAATGACTCTGAGATACCACCTTACACCTGTCAGAATGGCTAAGATCAAAAACACTGAAAACAGCTTATGCTGGAGAGTATGTGGAGCCAGGGGAACACTCCTACACTGTTGGTGGGAATGCAAGCTTGTACAGCCACTTTGGAAATCAATATGGCACTTTCTGAGAAAACTGGGAAGCAATCTACCCCAAGACCCAGCTATATCACTCTTGGGCATATACCCAAGGAATGCTCAATTATACCACAAGGGCACATGCTCAGCTATGTTCATAGCAGCACTGTTTGTAATAGTCAGAACCTGGAAACAACCTAGATGCTCTTCAACTGAAGAATGAATAAATAAAATGTGGTACATATACACAATGGAGTACTACTCAGCAGAGAAAAACAATGACATCATGTGGTTTGCAGGCAAATGGATGGATCTAGAAAAAAATCATCCTGAGTGAGGTAACCCAGACTCAGAAAGACAAACATGGTATGTACTCACTCATAGGTGGATACTAGATATAAATCAAAGTATGACTAGACTCCTACTCACAACTCCAGAGAGGGTACCTATTAAAAAGGACCCTAAGAAAGACACAGAGATCTCCCAAGGACAGAGAAATAGATGAGATCTACATGAGCAAACTAGATGTGGGGGGGGGTATGAATGGCAAGGTTCAAGGGAAAGAGAGCTTAGGGGAGTGGGAAATACCAACTAGATAAAGAACAGAGAGGGAGAACAAGGAAAGAGAGATCATGATAAATGAAGACCCCATGGGAATAGGAAGAAGCAAAGTGCTAGAGAGGTCCCAAGAAATCCACAAAGATACCTCCACAATAGACTACTGGCAATGGTTGAGAGAAAGCCCAGACTGACCTACTCTGGTGATGGGATGGCCAAACACCCTAACATTTGTGATAGAACTCTCATCCAATGACTGATGGAAGTGGATGCAGAGATCCATGGCCAGGCCCCAGGTGGAGCTCCGGGAGTCCAATCGGCAAGAAAGAGGAGGGATGTATGAGCAATTGATGTTGAGACCATGACTGGAAAAAGCACAGGGACAAATAGCCAAACTAGTGGAAACACATGAACTATGAATCAATAGCTGAGGAGCCCCCAACTGGATCAGGCCCTCTGGATAAGTAAGACAGTCAATTAGCTTGAACTGTTTGGGAGTCCCCCAGGCAGTGGGACTGGGACCTCTCCTTAGTGCTGGCTTTTTGGAGCCTGGGGCCTATGCTGGGACACTTTGCTCAGCCTGGGTGAAGGGAGGGGAGGAATGGACCTGCCTGGACTGAATCTACCAGGCTGAACTGAATCACCAGGGGAGTCCTTGTCATGGAGGAGATGGGAATGGGGGGTGGATTGGGGGGATTGTAGGGGGGGCGGGAGGAGGGAGGAGAGGGGAATCCATGGCTGATATGTAAAATTAAATTAAATTATAAAATTTAAAAAAATTTGATGGTATCCACAGCTTATCTTCTCCTGTAGAAACAAAAGAAAAACCTCATCCCCAAGGTAATACATATCCTGGTTTCCATTCTGAGGTCGGCATATCTTTAAAGTATATAGGCTGGTTTAATTCTGTAGTTTTTTCTATTATCCAATGTCTCTCTGCAGCTGTTGTTCATTTCTCATTAGCACTGAGGAAATTCAAAGTTAATAGAGCATTAGGTAATCTATTTCTTGGGGTTTTGTTACCCCTTTCTGTTTATTAAGCATATCCTTTAGAGTTCTTTTTTATCTTTCTATAACTGCTTGGCATGTAGGATTATGAGGTATACCTGTAACATGCCTTATTATGCAATAAGCAAAAAGCTGTTTCATTTTACCAGAGACATATGATGGAGCATTGTCAGTTTTAATTTGTGCAGGTATACCCATGATGGCCATAACTTCTAGCAATTGTGTGATTACAGAATCAGCTTTTTCAGAACTCAAAGCAGTTTCCCATTGAAATTGTGAATACGTATCAATGGTGTGGTGTACATATTTCAGTTTTCCAAATTCTGCAAAGTGAAACACATCCATTTGTCAGATTTTATTCCTCTGAGTACCCTTTGGGTTACATCCTGCTGGAAATGGAGTCCGATTATTAAAAAAAAAACAAAAAAAAAAAAACAGTAGGACATTTCCTTACAATTTCCTTGGTTTGTTGCCAGGTTATGGAAAAATCATTATTAACCTTACTCTTGACATGATGTTTTTTATGAAATTCTGAAGCCTCCAGAACATTTCCTATCAATAATTTATCAATCTCATCATTACCTTGTGCTAGAGGGCCTGGCAGACCCATATGGGGTCAGATGTGAGTTATGTATAAGGGATGCTTCATATTCCTCATTTTATCTTGTAACTGAATAAATAACAAAGTTAATTCTGACTCATCAGGGATAAATTCTGCAGTCTCAATGTGTGATACCACTCTTTTAGCATACTGAGAGTCAGTAACTATGTTGAGAGGTTCTGAAAAATCCATTAATACCAACAGAATAACATACAGTTCTGACTTTTGAACTGAATTATAAGGACTTTGAACCACTTTACTTAAATTTTCTGATTTGTAACCTGCCCTTCCTTGTTTGTTAGCATCTGTATAAAATGTATGGGCTCCATATATGGGTGTTTCCCATACAATGTGGGGCAGAGTCCACTCAGCTCTATTTATAAGTTGAATTCTATTGCTTTTGGGATATTTGTTGTTATTCTCTCCCAAAAAATTATGGCAAGCTCTTTGCCAAGGTTCACTTTCTGCCCATAATTTGTCAATGTCATCCAAAGTAAAGAGTCTACATTTTCTGCTGGGTCTATTCCTGCTAATTGACAAAGCCTCAATTTTCCTTTTAAAATTAAATCAGAGATCTTTTTCACATAAGTTTTTAATTTTTATTCTGTTTATTTGGTAGAACTATGCATTCCAATATAATATCTTCCGTCTGCATTAAAATTCCTGTAGGTGAATGCCTAGAGGGTCAAATAACCAAAATGCAATCGAGCTTTGGATCCACACTATTCACATGTCCTTCCTGTACTTTCTTTTCTACTAAGGCCAATTCTTTTTCAGCTTCAGGTGATAATTCTCTTGGACTGTTTAAGTCCTTGTCACCTTCTTTATTTTTAATTTATTTTTATTTTTTATTTTTTTATTTTATTTTATTTTATTTTATTTTTGGTTTTTCAAGGCAGGGTTTCTCTGTGTAGCTTTGTGCCTTTTCTGGAACTCACTTCATAGCCCAGGCTGGCCTCAAACTCACAGAGATCCACCTGGCTCTGCCTCCCAAGTGCTAGGATTAAAGGCGTGCACCACCACCGGCCAGCCCTTGTTGCCTTCTAAGGTTTTGAACAAATTACTCAATTCATCATTTTTACCCCAGCAATAGTATGTAGATGGGAAATGTCTCCAAATAATCTTTGAAAGTCCTTAAGAGTCCATAATCAATGTCTTATAATTTTTACCTTTTGGGGTCTAATTTTTTGTAGACCTATCTTATATCCTAAATAATTATTAGAATCTCCTCTTTGTATTTTTTCAGGAGCAATTTGCAATCCCCAGCAAGGCAAAAATTTCTTTACTTCTTCAAACATTCTTTCTAAAGTATCTGCATTTGAGTCAGCTAGTAAAATATCATCCACATAATGATAAATTATAGATTTAGGAAATTTTTTACGTATCACTTCCAATGGCTGTTGGGATATTCAACATTTCCTTTGGGAGAACCCTCCATTAATATCTCTTAACAGGTTGAGAATTATTATAAGTAGGCATCGTGAAGGCAAATCCTTTCTCTGTCTTTTTCTTGTAAGGGTATTGAAAAGAAACAGTCTTTTAAATTGATAACTGTAAGAGGCCATCCTTTAGGTAACAGAGCAGGCAAAGGAATTCCAGATAGTAGAGAGCCCATTGGCTGAATTATTTTACTAATTGCTCTTAGGTCTGTTACCATTCTCTATTTACCAGATTTTTTTTTAATAACAAATACAGGAGAATTTCAAAGGCTGGTTGATTCTTCAATATGCTAAGCATTTAACTGCTCTTAGATCAGCTTTTCTAAAGCCTGCAGTTTCTCTCTTGTTAAAGGCCATTGCTGAACCCATACAGGTTTGTCTGTTAACCATTTTAAAGGTAGAGCTGTTGGTGTCTTTGAAAGATCATCAGTTGTGCCCTGTTCTTGTACAATCTTGATGGCTGGTGACTACTTGTTAGAATAATACCTTCTAATATTTCTCTCAGAAACATGTGCTAGTTTATTATTTGTTTCTGTTATTGGAGGAATATTAAAATGAGTATTCCATTGTTGTAATAGATCATGACTCCTTAAGTTCATAGCTATGTTATAGACATATGGCTTTAATTTTCCTCTCTGTCCTTCTGGACCTATACATTCGAGCCATCTTGCACACTGTTTCACTTGAGATAATGTTCTAATCCCTAACACCTGAACATTTACCTCCTAAAGAGGCCAATTTGGATGCCAAAATTCTGGTGCAATTATTGTCAAGTTTGTACCTCTGTCTACTAAACTATCCAAGAAAGTGTCATTTATTCATATTTTTAATTTTGGCCTTTGTTCATTTATAGAAATTTGCCAAAAAATTTTTCTTTGTTGTTTCTCCTGAATTTTCTATTCTCTCTACCTCAGCTGTTCTGTCACCCTGAGAAGCCTGGTTTATTCCAATAGGCATTTGGTTATATAATTGTTCTGAGTAGGGATTTCCTCTATGATGGCAGGAAAAGTTCTGAACCAGATTTGTTGTGGGAGCCTGCATCAGGCTGCTGTGGGAGTTTCCTCAGGACAGAGGCAAAGGATTACCTTGTCTGTCCCTTGTTGATCTACATTCATTGCTCCAATGTTCACCTTTACTCCAACTTCTGCATACTCTAGAAGGGAGGGGTATTCTGTTGCTGTTGTTCCTGGAATAAACAATCCTTCCAGGAATGCCCTGTATACATTTCCTTTTCAAATGACCTTGCTTTCCATAGCCAAAACATCTGACATTCCTCAAACCTTTTGAAATTGAATCTCCTATCCACAAATCATCATGGCCATGAAACTCAACATTAATTGTGTCCCTGATTCAGTCCTCCAAGGGTGCTGATTATGCTTTTAATGGCCTGATTATTTTTTTGGATGCTGCATTCATGTTCTCAAAAGCCAAAGATTCAATTACTATCTGTCTAGCTTCTGAATCCAGTACCATTCTATTTACTGCTGAAGACATCCTTTGTAAGAAATCTGTGAAGAATTCTTTCATGCCCTGTATAACTTCTGTGAATGATTCAATTTTCTTTCCTGCTTCTTCAATTCTGTCCCATGCATTCATGGCTGCCATGTGACATAGAATTAAGGTTTGGTTATCATATAAACATTGTCTTTGTACTCCATCATATTGGCCTTCTCCGAGAAGCTGATCCTGGGAAATTTCCACACCTCTAGCTCTACATTGATTTTCTATTGTCTTAGCCTTGTCTCTATACCACATGCACCACTGCAATTGTGCTCCAGGTTCCAGGACATCCATTACTAATTCTTTCCAGTCTTGAAGAATAATCCAATTACAAGTTGAACACAGTTTAACATTTGCTTTACAAATAGAGAATGTGTGCCATAGGATACTATAGCTTCCTTAAATCTCCTCAAATCTAACATTTCAACTGAAGTCTAATTAGTATATACATGTCCTTGATCAGGTAGTTGCTGTATGGTTACCAGATACATGTTTGATTGTTTGAAAACAGGTCGTCTCTCTATGACCTCATAATCCAATCGTGAAATAATTTCACCCTTAAATTCTTCTGTCTGAGTCTGAATTTCTCTATAATTCATTTTTCTAAAGCTTTTATCTTGGTACTTAAATTGACCATCTTTTTTAATAGTAAAATAAGGATAATTAAACAAGTAATATACATAATTGATATTACATACATCCCATCAACACTAATCCTCTCATGTAATTGTTCCATTTTCAGACTGCCTAATGTTTTTTCAAACCAAGAACAATTTTCTTCATTGTAAAGATATTTCCCATTTTTTTAATGTGGAAATTTTTTTCTCTTTTTAGTAGTTTCTTTAAAATATCTGATATCTTAATAGACTTACCAAGTCTGTGTAGAACAGTAGAATTTTGAGGGATATTCAAAACAGCTACCTAGCATAGTTGCAGTCTGAGATGGGAATCCAGAGAGAGAGAGAGAGAGAGAGAGAGAGAGAGAGAGAGAGAGAGGTACCTACTACCTAACAGGAAAACAGAAAAAAGCTATAAGCCAGAGTCCATCCACGTGCTCCAGCTTGAGCTGTTTCAGGCCCTTTAAGCTCCAGCCCCTTTAAGCTCCGAACCATGTGAGTTGGAGATCTGGATGCAAGACGCTCCAGCTGTGTGCAGCTGTGGATATCTCACTGTATGCTATGAATGTGTTGCTCTGATTGGTTAATAAATAAGGTACTGATTTGACCAGCAGCCAGGCAAGAAGTATAGGCCAGTCAAAGAGAGAGGAGAATACTGGCAACAGGAAAACTGAATCACGAGTCACCAACCAGACATAGAGGAAGCAAGATGTGAAAGCAGAACTGAGAACAGCCATGCCACGTGGCTAAACATAAATAAGAATTATGGGTTAATATAAGTGTAATATCTAACTAGCAAGAAGCCTGAGCCATTAGGCCAAACAGATTTAATTAATATAAGCATCTGTGTGTTTATTTGTGTCTGAGCGACTACAGGCCTGGGCAGGACTGGAGAAAACTCCCCTACAGTCGAGTGCAGCTCTGGCTGTGTGTAGCTGGACAGCTTGTAACTCCAGCCAGGGCTCCTGAGGCCTGTAAACTCTGGCCAAGCTGTGGCCTATAACCCCTGGCCTGAAAAGCCACCAACAGTTTTTTAATGAATACTTGCCATATAGGCACAAAATGTAAATGAATTTCTAAATAGTCTTATTAAATGAGAAACACAGAGCTAAATACAGGGTGAATAGCTGAAGAGATCAGAGAAACAGCGAATAGCCATGACTAGCCATAGCTTACCACCATGCAGTAGCTTCCAGAGAGAGAGACTCTTCCTATCTAACCTATACTTTTATTGCCTTCCTGTTCTGCCTTCTCATTGACTCCAAGTCCAGGCTCATCACTTCCTCATCACTGCCTGTCTATATACACAAGGTCTCTATGGTTGGTACTGGAAATAAAGGCATGTTTCATCATGATTGGCTGTGTCCTTGACCACCCAGAGACTCTGCCTGCCATGTGATTGGATTAAGGGCATGTGCTAGCACTGCCTGACTTCTGGTTATTGCTGACTATTTGACCTCTGATCTCCAGGCAAACTTTATTTATTAACATACAAATGAAATCACATTTCAGCACAAATAAAATATTACCACACTGCCCCAACTCTAACAATGGGGAGTTTCCCTTTTGGCAAGTCATGTCTAATCAAATGAAAATCGTTTGTTAGTCTTAAAGTTAGTTTAGATTGAAAGGTCACTCTATTTGAGGAATTATCTCTTCTAATCAAGAGGTCTCTCTTGATCAAATAAAGTCTTTATCAATTTTGATGGTATCTATAGCTTTACTTCTCCTGTACAAAGTCATATTTTTAACTTTGGTCATTGATCATTTATAGAAGTTTGTGAAAATATTTGTGCTATGGTTTCTCCTGAATTTTTTGTTTTATCTTCTAGGGCTCTTCTATCATCCAGAGCAGTATGATTTTTTACAATGGGGATTAGGCCCTTTAATTGCTGTGGTGAGGAGTTTCCCCCATGGTGACAGGGAATGGTTGAACCAAATTTGACATGGGGGCCTGCAAGAGGCAAACCCAAGGTGTTACCTGATGGTAAAGGGTTACCTTGTCTGTCCCTTGTTGATCTGCATTGCAATGTCAGCCTTTGCAGCACCTTCTGCATAGTCCAGAAGACAAGGACCTTCTTTTCAGAATAGAAGAAATATTGTTTCCAAGAAAGCCATGTCTACATTCCCTTTCTATATGACCTTGGTTGGCACGATTAAAATATCAGTCATCTTTATTTTTCTCCAAACCTTTAAAAATCACCTGTCCTGTTCAAGCATCATCATGGTTATAAGAGTCAATATTGACTGTAATTCGGATCCCTTCCTCTATGGGTTCTGATCTTGCCTTTGAAAGCCTAATTACCCTTGTGCATTGTGAAATAGCATTGTCAAAAGTCAAAGATACAATTATTATTTGTCTAGCTTCTGAATTTTGTATCATTCTATTTACAACTGACATCAATCTTTGTAAAAGATCAGTCAAGCTTTCTTTTGGGCCCTATGTAACTTTAGTAAATGACACAGTTCTCTTTCTGACTTCTTCAATTCTGTCCCAAGCATTCAAAGCCACTGCAGGGCAAAGAGTCAGGGTGTGGTCATCATATACAGACTGTCTTTGTACATTAGCATAGTCTTCCTCTGCTAGAAGTTGACCTTGGGAGATTTCCATACCTCTAACCCTACTTCATTGTTCAATGGGCCTAGTCTCATCTTTCCACCAGGTGGTTCACTGTAATAGAGGACCACATTCCAATGCTGCTGTAATCAAGTCTCTCCAGTGTTGTGGGACAATTCCATTATTAGTTGACCATGAATTTAATAGCTGCTTTACAAAAGTGAATGCATATCATATGAGACTATTGCTTCCTTAAGTCTCTTCAAATCTAACATTTTCACAGGAATCCAGTCACCTCCTACACAGCCTTGGGAATACCTGTCCTTTGATAGTTGTTCCTGTAAGGTGATGGGATTGTTTCATAACCTTAGACTGTTTCTCTCTAATTTTATAATGTAAGTGAGGTCGGTTCTCCTTTAAATCCCTCTGTCTTCATCTGAATATCTCTACTATCTGTGTTAGTAACTTTTTCTAAGACTTTTAACTTATTAGACAAAATGTCAGTATTTTCTCTAGTAAATTTTTCTAAGGGCTGTATCTTGGCACTTATGTCAACCAACATTTTTAGAGCTAAAACAAGAATTATCAAAATGATAGATGACATTATATCAATCCAAGGTAAGTTGATTATCCCCTCATTTAATTGTTCAATTTTTAAACCACCCATTCTGTAACCATACACATAAAGAAGAACAACATTCACTTGTCTTTAAAATCTCCTGCAGAATAGTTTTGATGCTCTAAAATCATCTTATAGTCTCTCATTTCCTGCAATTGCTCCTGGTAATTACTATTTTCTTTCACTGTAGATTTATGTCTTCCCATGCTTTGTTTTATTGCTGTGATCCAGCATGTGGCTCTATTAGACTAACTTCATTCAGTTTTCACTTAGGCTTCTTCCATGTCTTCTCATAATGGACTGTTTATTGTTAATGATGATTAATGATTCACTTTATATGGATGGTCCACTCTTTCCTCATTCACTTACCTATAAAGAATGTTCTGTACACTTCTAGATGTGGCAAAGAGAGTCAGTATTGCAAGCTTTTGTTTATATTGCTTGAGAGGTGCTAGTGATTGATTCTGGGTCCTTAAATGTGCTATGCAAGTGCTCTGTCATGAGCTTCAGCTCAGATGCTTTTGTAAAAATATATATGGGGTGTGGGTTTTTTTATTAATTTTATGAATTCTCAATAATTTAGCTATTGTGTTTTATGATAAGCCTCTTTTTTGTACTTTTAGGAAATTTTACCTGGCTTTATAAGTTCCTGAGCAATTAATTTTTTATATCATCCACAGTATATGAGCATTCCTGCTGTTCCTCCTTTGCAGAAGTTCATGCCATCAGTGTTTTTATATTCTAGACAGATGGGTGTTTTTATATTTTATATTATAGTCTAATATGTATTCTATATTCTAGCATCACATTGTGTTCATTTTTAATTTTAGCTTTTAATGGATATCATAAATACTTTCCCATACATATTTTACATCTGTATATCTTCTTTTTAAAAGATTAATTAAAATTGTGGGGGCTTGTGTAAGTGACTGAATGCACCTGCAAAGCAGAGAAGAGGGCATTATATTACACTCAAGATTGAGTTACAGGTTGTTGTGCATTGCTTTACACACTTAGAAATGAACCAAGGTCCTTTACAAGAGCAGTACACACTTTCAACACTGAGCCATCTCTCCAACCCGACATTTGAGACCATACCCCCAGTATACTGAGGACCATCCTCAAAGATTTACCTGTTAAAACTCAAACAGAATTTTCCAAAGCCCACCACCCTGAAGAGAAAACATCAATCACATGAGCCCTGAAGAAGGAGGGAGTTCATTGACATTCAAATCATGGTATTCTACCTACAACCTCCTAAAGATGATACACTTGTTCTTTTTTAATTGAAATCACATTTTAAAAAATTATAAGAAGAATAAAATAATTGTAGCTTTAAGAACAAAGAGTGAAATCATAGAAAACGAGACTGAATACATGATGTGAGAAATTACAGTATAAGAACATAAAGAGCAGAGTTCATGAAAGAGAGTGAGGAACAAGAATGTGTTCCATGTGTGTAATTCTGTCTTTCCTCAGGAAAAATCTTAAGATCCATTTCATATTGACAGGTTAACAAAAAATAAGTTTGTATTCAGAGATATTAACGATAAAAGTAATTAGATGGTAAGGTTAGGATGTGGTAGTATCCGAAGAATGTAATTCAGAGATTCTATTTCTATTATTGTTAAAGTTTAAATGAAAAGTATGTATTGCAGATACTATTTCACTCTCATCAGCTTAACAAAAATTAAATGGAAAGTATTTATCAACACAGACATAAGAAAATAATGCGATCTCAAAATATACATGTAACACGAATTGTAAAAGAACTTATAATAAAAAACCTGGAGCCAGATATTGGGATGAAAGCTGAGGGTTCAAAAGAATAGAATAAGCCACAGCCACAAGTTCTTACTGCTAGGAATTCTTCAGCCCAAGAGAGAGCTACTTCCTGTATACTCATGCCTATATACCTTTCTGTGCCTTGCCATCTTACTTTTGCTCCTCACCCAGCTACATCACTTGCTATTTCTGAACAGCTCTGTCACTCCATGTCTCTACAGAACCTGCAGATCTCTATGGTTAATTAGTGCTGGAATTAAAGGTGTGTGCCACCATGCCTGGCTCCATTCCCAGTATGGCTTTGAACTCACAGAGATCCTGATGAATCTCTGCCTCCCAAATGCTAGGATTAAAGGCATGTGCTACCACTGCCTAACTTCTGTGTTAAATAGTGTGGCTGACTTTTTCCTCTGATTCTGAGGGCAAGCTTTATTTGTTAGAGCACAAATAAAATATTACCACATATACAGGTGGTACAATAAGTAGCTAGTGTTACTGTGATAGTTGTAGTAATTACTTTGTAGCTATTCAGTTTGATGATACTTAGGAGAGTTAAAAATATTCATATATAGATTTAGAAACTATCATATATACACAGTCAAGGCTGAGAACTGGAAGCTTGTCATCAATGGGAAGTCTGCCACCATCTTCCAGGAGCAAGAGCCTGCCCGCATTGGATGGGATGATGCTGATAGAGAGTATGTTGTGAAGTTTACTGGTGTCTTCACCAGTAGAGAAGCCTGGAGCCCACTTGAAAAGGGGAGACCAAAGGGTCATCGTATTTGCCCCTTCTGCTGATGCCTTCATGTTTGTGATGGATGTGGATTATGAGAAGTATGACAATTCACTCAAGATTGTCAGCAATTATTCCTGCAGCACCAACTGCTTAGTCCCTCTGACCAGCATCATCCATGACAATTTTGGCATTGGGGAAGGACTCATGATGACAGTCCATGACATCACTGCCACCCAGAAAACTGTGATTGGTCCTTCTGGGAAGCTGTGGTGTGATGGCCCAGAACATCATCCCTGCATCCCCTGGTGCTGCCAAGGCTATGGGCAGGGTCATCCCAGAGCTCAGTCAGAAGCTCACCTGCATGCCCTTTTGTGTTTCTATCCACAATGTGTCTGACATGGCTGACATGTCACCTGAAGAAAGCTGCCAAGTATATGATGACATCAAGAAGATGGTGATGCAGGCATCCAAGGGCTCGTTAAGGACATCGCAGGCTACACTGAGAACCAGGTTGTCTCCTGCAACTTTAACAGTGATACCTATACTTCGATCTATGATACTGGGGCTGGCAGTGTTCTCAATGTCAACTTTGTAAAGGTCATTTCTTGGTATGATAATGAATACAGCTCCAGCAACAGGATTGTGGACCTCATGGCCTACATGGCCTCCAAGGAGCAAGAAGCCCTGAACCACCTACCCCAGCAAGGATACAAGAACAAGAGAGGTCCTGGACTAGGAAGGAGTCCCTGATCCTACTAAGTCCCCAACACTGAGTATCTCCCTCACATTTTCCATCCCAGAATCCCACAAGAAAGAGAGGGGCTTAGGGATCCCTACTTTCTTGAATACCATCAATTAAGTTCACTACACCCACAAAAAGTTTTGTGTTTGTTATTATATTGTAAATAATTATGGACAGTTGAATAAGCCTAATTATCCAGGAATAAAAAAATGGATACATAAATTTGATATTCATTCAATAGAACACATAGAATAATTAAACAATAAACTATACCTACATATATCATAAAGAATACAATATAAATATACCGTTGTGCATCTAAAAATATTACAGAACATTACAGATAATGCAATATAAACTTGTCACTTCCTTCTTAACATTTTTATTTTAAAACAATTTTTGATTTAAATATATTTGATTATTTATTATTATTAAATCAATTATAATTGATATTTTCCCCCCAAGTCTTTCCAGATCCTGTCCTGCTCCCTATCCACTCTTAAATTCTTTCTCCAAAAACAAAAACAGCAACAAAACCCTCTGAAACCAAGATAACCTAAGTTTAACTTCAGTGTGGCCATAAAGGGTGTTGACTAGACCAATGCTCAATTTATTATTTAATAAAAAAGCCTTAGAATGCCAGTTCATAATGCTTGGTGTTCCTACCTATGATGGGAGTGCAATCAGAGAAAAACACTTACTTAGAGGGATGATGACCTCCTTCCTCTGCTGAGCAATCATCTCAGATGAACCTCCTATTTTTGTGCTATGTACTTAAGTGATTCCTGCTGCTCAACAAAGCTGTCTTCAGTCTTTATTTCGATGTGCTGCCAAGAAACATCAATTATTGTACATGAACAAATAATTCTGAATGTACTCACAGCTGTCCACCAAAGAGATTTAGAATTAGAATTAGATTAAGAATTTCTCCATCATTTGGTCTGTGCCTGTTCTAATGTCTTCTGTTGCATTTGTATTTTTATTTTTTACATCAGTCAACACTATAAATCAGCATGTATACCTTCACTCCTACAAATAGAATACCAGGCCTAACAAAAACTAAGCATGAAGTTGTAAATTTGTTCTCATCTTGAATTGCTGGTACTCTCTGAGATGTTTCTGTGGTTTTTTTAAGTGGGTAATTTTATTATATTAAAAAGAGAAACTGTGAATGGTTTTTTTAAGTGGTGGTGTTGTATTCCCCAAAATATTGTGCACCCTAATAAACTTATCTGGGGTCAGAGACAGAACAGCCACTAGATACAAAGGCTAGAAAATGGTGGCACTCACACCTTTAATCCTAGCACTCCAGAGGTAGAAATCCCTCTGGATCTCTGTGAGTTCAAGGCCACATTGGAAACAGCCAGGCATGGTGATACATGCCTTTAATCCCAAGAAGTGAGCCTTTAATCCCAGGGAGTGATGGCAAAAACAGAAAGATATATAAGGCGTGAAGACCAGAAACTAGAAGCTTTTAGCTGGTTAAGGTTTCAGGCTTTGGAGCAGCAGTTCAGCTGAGATTCATTCTGGATGAGGACTCGGACATTTCCAGTCTGAGGAAACAAGACCAGCTGAGGAACTGGTGAGGTGAGGTAGCTGTGGCCCGTTCTGTCTCTCTGATCTTCCAGCATTCACCCCAATACCTTTCTCCAGGTTTGATTTTATTCATAAGACCTTCTAAGATTCCTGATACACTTTTACTTTTCTTGATTTATTACTTTTACTAAGGTTTCAAGCACAATATGAAGAAAAGAGAGATGAAGGATATGCTTGTCTTAGTCATAAATTTAAGAAGTGATGTCATTCAGTAAACTTCTAGATGTAATATATCACCTTTACCATCTTACACTATCATGTTCCTGTTTCAAATTTCTTCAGTTTTCATTCTGAGACATTCAATTTTGCCAATGTCAATTTGTTTGCATCTTTTGAAATTATCAAATGGGTTTCTTTCTTCATTTTATTTACATGTCATTTTAGACTTATTAACTTTTTTGTATGTTGAAGTATCACTGAATTCTTGGAAAAAACTTATTCATTGTATACTTTTATCTGTTTTTAAGTCCTTATCATTGCTGTTGTCACTTTATTTTCAGTTTCATATGTGTAAACAATTCATTGTGATCACATTCACTCTCTATTACTCTCTGTTATTCCCCTAATCCTGCTGATCTCTTTCTTCAACCAGTCTCTTTCCTAATTTGGTGTCTTATTTTTATAATTCATTGATCATACAATCTTTAGTCTTTACATGTTTTCTGTTGTTTCTTTTGTTGTTCATTTCTACTTGTATTTGATGTTATAAGACAGGAAGCATTTCAGTTTATTGGCCTTTATGAAGGCTGTCTTCTGAGCTAAAATATTTTAGAGGAAGCTTTGTGTGTTGCTGAGAAGGATATGTGCTCCAGAGTTGTTGGATAAAGTACTAGGCACTTGTATATTAAGTCTCTTATAGCTAAAGTAGTTTATCTCTGAAGCTTTCTTGTCAATTTATGTTCTGAATGATGTATTAATAAGAGTTGGAATCAGGTGTAATGGCACTTGCCTGTAATCTCAGCAGTCTAGAAGCAAAGAAAGTTAGATATCCATGACCTCAAGTCCAGCATTGCCTACATACTGCACGTCAAACCCACAAGGGCCACACATTGAGAACATGTTTCAATAAAACAAAACAAAACAAAGAAAGAAGCAAAAAGTTTTATGTTAAGCCACCATTGTGTAGTTGAATTTACTGGCATATGTGCACACACACACATATATACACACACACAGACACACACACACACACACACACACACACACACACACACACACACAGACACACACACACACACAAGCATATACAGATATTATTTTTGAGATGGCCAGGCAAATTCCATGACAGGCTCCTAATAAGTCAGTTAAGGATTAGGCCTCTGTTCATAAATGTATTAGGCCTGGGCCACAGCCCTCCCTGGACCAAATAATAACTAAATAAGGACAAAGCCTGGGACTTGTCCAGATTTGCCCAAGAATGGAAAAGCTATAGCTTTAGCCCATTCTTGCTAGCTCTAACCATTAGAAATGTACTAATATGATTGCCACTTGTGTAAGCCAGTCCTATATAGAATAATCACACTGCCTTAGGAACTCCTTCAGCTGTGTATAAAAGGAGCCTGGGAGCTTCTCTCAGGATCACCATTTTTCCTTTTTGTCAGAAATACAACCCCAAGATACTAGTACCTTAACTCTTGAGATAGTAAGTGCTCTTGTTGATTGCATACATAGATGGTGGCCTTTTGGGGGGGGCACTTTTACAGACACTATCTTATGGAGCATTGGTCAGGAAGTCTCCCTAAAACCCCCAATATGTGAGCATTTTGAAAATCCAAAACCTAGGCTAGTGAGAGAGTGTTCTCTGTCTTGGTCTGTCATTTTGTTCTATCTGTTACTGGTCTGTTTCGTGTTCTGTTTCTTTTCCCAGGAAGCTCAGGCTGACTGAATCCGGAGGCTGGGTTTTGCTTAATGGATGCACTAGAGGTGCCCCTGCTGCATGGCCCAGGAGATGTTTCCGACTCAATGGAAGACACTGGGTCTTTTTGGTTGAACTGAGACAGGAGGTCCCTTTGTGTGAATGGGAACACTGGTTGTCTGGTGTCTCTTTAACTCCATACTGGTACATTGTGGTCTCTGTCACCCTCTTGTGCCTTTGTCTGCTCATGACACTTGTTTCCATCCCCCTGAACATTTTATTGGACCATTTCAAGGACTTCCAGGCTCAAGCCCATGACTTGGGGCTCATTGCTCTGGAGGCAAAACTCTCCAGAAAGGAGTCACTGCACCACCTGGATGGACAGGAAGGTGGCTTGCCCTCCCTTGCTTTCTGACCCACAGCACGGTAAACACATTGCATGAGGCTGGCCTTTCCCTGATTTTCTGGAGAGCTCCACAGCAGCAGAGGCACTCAAAAGGGGTGAGAGTGTTCTCAATTCAGTCATGGGCAGGGACCAGACTGCAGGGCAGCATGCTCATACTCATGTCAGTGGGAGGTAGAGGGTGGCGAATCACTTCCTGTCCACAGCTCTTTCAGGACTGGATGTGCATTCAATGCAGGCATGTCAAAAGCAGGGATGAGGTGGGGCTATGGGGTGGCACACTAGTATGGGTGATGACACCTCTGCCCACCAGGGTCCTTGCCACCACCAGCAGTGTTAACTCCTTCCTGTCCTGACACTGCCTAACAAAACTGCTGCATTGAACCAGCCCGTTTCCATATATATGTGGTTTGTGGTCATTCAGATCCAATGGTTTATAAATATTTGTCATCACTTAAAGATGTCAGTTGCAAATTATTTTTCGTTAGGGTAGGAAAATTACTACTAGTATCAGATGCTTCGTACTGATGCAGGTTTTTATGTGTTGGTGCAAATTTAGAGTTATTTTTGTTATGGTATATGTATGTTTCTGTTCTTGTTTAAAGTTTCATAGCATATTCTAGATTACTGAAGGAAACCACAAGGACTTTGATAAAACTTTTCATGTTATTTGGAATACAAGAGAGAAGTCAGGAGACTGGAATAATGAAGAAAAGGGGAGGGAAAGAGGAATTTGTATAAAGTAAAAATGTCTGGCTGAATCAGAGGAACAGAGATAGGAAAGAAAAGCAGAACCTGAAGGTATATAGAAAGTTGTAGAAGGCCAGAGGGATGTGACCTATATTTGCTTTGGTTTCTCATACCTGCAAATACTGATTTTAAAAAAGCAATTGTTAAATATGTTGGAAATTTTACCATATTAGATTAATTCTGGTTGGTTTTCTTCATTTAAAAAATAGCTGGTGGTTCTTCACTACAGAATGTTCACGTTAGAAATGAACTCATGTTCTTTAAAGGAGAGAAGAGGACTTGTGTCACAGTCAGATTTATTTTAAAATATAATGTATAATTAAAAATACAGATTAATAATTAAGCATCATGTTACAACCCTCCAGGTTATAGGGTTCTATATGATTGGTATTCTATGAAATGGCAGGATTAAAGCTATTTAGAATTTCATAGAGAAGTCCAAACCTGTTTCTTAAAAACTTCCAATGTCATATCTATGGTCTATAAATGAAAACTGCAGTAAAACTGTTCCTGTAGTGTGTGAGGATATATATACATATATATATGTATGTATGTATATATGTATAGGCAAAAATGCTTATAAGATAAAAATAGGACCTGATGGGTCCTCTTGACTAACACATTTTGGGAGCAACACAGTTAGTAACAAAATACCATGGTTGTTGTTACCAAACTTAGATATATTTTCAAGATTAAGCCTATGCTAGTTTAGCTCAGATATATTTAATAATTAATGGTCCTCAAATCTCTAAAGATCTGATGATATGGCATTTAAATTATTTAATAAAATGCTTACTAGAACAGACAGAGACTCCCAGCTCCTAATAATGACTCTCAAGGTCTCTAAAGAAGATATGGAGCAACACAACAACTCTACCTGGATTGTTGATAACACTGGCCACTGGGCAAGATTCACCAAGGAAGCACCTGCTGTCAGGACCTGGCCCAGACTGTGGACAAGCCTGACATGGAAAAGTAATTGCCCCCTTTGCATAAACCAAGTAATGTGATCTTCCCCATGTTCCTCCTCTACAGGAAAAACTCTCACCTTATTAGCCTGGCAGCCAAAGACTGATACTGTCTGCCTGATACCTCTGCCTCCAATGTTATGGAGACCATAGGAGACTGGGATGGATATCTGGATAGTGGACTAGTCTCTGTCCTTTTTAATACATTCAGAAGCTGTTTGATCTTTACTTCTGCTTACCCAGGTATGATTTATCCTTCTCATATCTCTGATAGTATTGATGGCTAGGCTAACTATAGTTTTGTCAGCTTAGCAGCACCAGACAACCAGATTCTTCCACAAGGCTATAGCCAGCTTGTTAGTTCATTTTATAAGTAAAAAACAAGCCTTGCTTTTTCTAAAGCTACTAGGTCTCTTGATAAGAAAAGACAAACAAGTTTGCCTCACTCACAGGCTTCATATTAAAAGAGAAACAAGTTTCAAATATGATTTGAAGTGACTGTTCTCAGAAATAACTTCTTATGTTTTGGTAAATGATTACATGGAAAAAAGTTAAAGTCTATGCAAGTTTTGAGGATCTAAGAAAATGTTCTAAGATAAGGGAGTTTAAGTAAGTCATGAAGGTTTTAATATGGGTCTTAGAAAGTAAAAAGAAAGGTCTGAGGATGTGAGAGTTTATGTAACTTATACAGTTCTGAAATATATAATGGTTTGGGGATATAAAACCTCAGAAAATATTTTAAGATGTAAATATAAGTTACAAAGATATAAATAGATGATTTAAGATATGGAAAATGCTTCAGATTTCTTTCCCCTTCTATGATATTGTTATATTATGACTTCAACAGTACAGGGTTTAACATTAATAGAGTTCTTATAAGCTAATAGAGCAATAACTACTTACTGTTTATATCACAAGCTCAAGATTTTAAATTTTTTCTTTGGTTGTCTTCTAAATATACACTTGAAAATGCTTCTCATCAGGCCAAAGACATCTCTGTCCAGTCTATACTTGACTCTCTGGACAGAAAGAAAATGTTCATGCCTTTAAACCCAAATCTATAGATTTTGCTGTGTCTCAAAGGTATGAAACTACTCCTGCTGTTTTACAGATACCTGTTACCTGCTTTTTCTATGATATGGATTTCAGTAGAGAATGGTAATACTAATGTATCAAAAACTTCTATGTAATTTTGTAAAATAAGAATTTATATAAGCTTCAGAAGGTCAAAAAAATCATAAAACTTGTGTCCACTTCACACAGGACAAAAGGAGTCCAGGCAAGTACAGCCTGTTTTCCTCCCTCAACAGGGTTCCACTTGGCTGGCAGGCAATTATAAGCATCAGTTGCTGACTACAACTTGCTCCAAATGACTACAAGCTCTGGACATATTGAAAGCTGATGTGAACCAGTCTAGCAAATGTGATCGCTGCCTATCTCTACATCTGGGTCACATAATCACATGCTTCTGATAAATGCCTCATTGCCCAGCCTTTGACTAGCCTTTCAGCCTTCCTGGGCTCTGACAACTACATTCTAGTGTCAGCTGGAAGTAGTTACAGAAGAGAATATGTTATTACGTGGTAGTTACGTGTGGGCAGAGTGGTTTTGCAATCTGCACATGCATGATGTAGCTCTGTAAGTCCACCTGTGCCTTAAAGCCTGACACAGACTCCTCGTCTCTCTTCTCTGTTCTCTCCCCCCCCATTATCTCTATCTCTCTCTTGCTGTGGATGATTTATTGATAAATAAAATGTAGATTGGAGCCGGGCGTTGGTGGCGCACGCCTTTAATCCCAGCACTCGGGAGGCAGAGGCAGGCGGATCTCTGTGAGTTCGAGGCCAGCCTGGGCTACCAAGTGAGCTCCAGGAAAGGCGCAAAGCTACACAGAGAAACCCTGTCTCGAAAAAAAAAAAAAAAAAAAAAAACAAAAAAAACAAAATGTAGATTGGCCATTAGCCAGGCAGGAAGTATAGGCGGGACAGCGATGGAGGAGAATTCTGGGAAGTGGAAGGCTGAGGCAGGGAGTTGCTGCCAGCCGCCATGATGAGAAGCAACATGTAAAGATACCGGTAAGCCACGAGCCACATGGCAATTTATAGATTAATAGAAATGGGTTAACTTAAGATATAAGAACAACTAGCAAGAATCCTGAGCCATTAGGCCAAACAGTTTAAATAATATAAGTCTTTGTATGTTTACTTGGGTCTGAGGGACACAGGAGCCAGGCAGGAACAGGATAACTACAGCTACACTCTCTCTCTTTCTGCTCTCTGCACATGCTTCGTCCCCAGGCCTGGTTCTTTTGTTCTCCCCTTCCTCCTTATAAAGCTCTGATACTGGGTTTTCTCATGACTCATGCCTCATGACCTTTCTGCATGATAACCAATGCAGCTTATCATTTTTGAAACAACAATGGTATCCTTTGAAAGCAATAGAAATACTAAATAAAACACCGCCTTTGACCTGAAAGGGTCATGCACATTTCCTAATGTAAAATCCATATAGTTCATCTTCAAGAGTCACCAAAGTCTTAATGGTTCAAACCCCAATGTTCAAAAGCCCAAGTTCAAAGTCTCCCCTGAGATCAATGTCTGTGAACCTCCATGAATAATAAAATAAAACATATTTAGTTCTGCAGTACTATGGTAGAGAAATCATTACCATTCTTCAAGGGGAGAATAAGAAAAATATCTGACCAAAGCAAAACTAATCCACAGAATAAAAACATTAAATTCTGTAAATCTCTGTAAGGCATCCATGTCACATGCTATCATGATTAAGGCCAATAAGCTTGACTTTGCTGCCTCTATTATGTGGCTTCTACAGCCACATGGCTTCTATCTATGGCTGGTTCTATTAATTCCTTGAGTCTTTCCTCTTCAGACATTCCACATTCTTGCCCTCTTCAATAGCCTGGGGTCTCATCTTCAGCTTAGATTTTACTCTCACAGGTTTAAATATTACCTGTTCAGGGATTCTTGCAGGAATCTAACCTTGTTGTTCATTGCCAAGAATCCCAGGTGTCCTTTAAAAATCTATTACTCTGCCTCTTGTCAGCTTAACATCCAAACAAATCACTTCTAATACAAACCCTTCCACCTCTCATATCCACAGGCTCAGGATGATCTGGCAATACAAGAAGCATTCAGTGCTCCATTCTCAAACCAGGAATTAACAGACACAACATAATTAACCATCTAATATTTCCTAATTATGAGCTCTAAAACTGATAAGATCAAAACACAAATAAAATCCATCAGGATAAACACTGTGCCCTTCAGATCAAAGTGCAGAATCTGAAGTTCATAATCATCCAGGCCTCAAAAGGCTTGGGGAGCCTCACTGCTCCTAACCTGCTGCTGGGAACACACATAGCTTCCTCAATCAGCTCCATCATGTGCCCAAAGCCCTTCTTGACTGATATCCAATTGTCCTGGCAACTCTACTATCCTGTAATTTCCATGGCAACTTAATGTCATTTTCACAGAGTCACACAGTGGCCTCCCTGGTAGTCCTCTCAGGGTCCAACCCCACCTCACAGTGTATGACCTCAGCTGTCTTTTATGTACTCCTGTATATTTTGTCATTCATAACTTCAAAACCAGTACAGGAAATTTCTGATGCCAGTTTGAGATGAAGCCTCAACTTCCAGGTCAACAGCTTCTGTGTGTAGACACCCAAAAAACACTTTCCTATTTTTCCAATGATGAACATCAGGATTCTGCTTAATGATCCTAATCTCTCTGACAAGTATAGCTTCTACATTGTCACATGCTCCTTTTCAATAATTTAAGCTTGTTTAACACAATTTTCTTCATCACACAAATTAGTCCATTAGCTTTAAATTCAACTTCATTAAATCTTAAAGGACAAGGACAGAATGATGACAAAATCTCAAAGGAAATACTATAAGTAGGGTCCCTAGCCCTATTCTTGACAGAGTCCTTGCTCTCCTCAGAAATCTCATAAGCTGGGGTCCACTGTTTGTACTATCCTCAGAATTCCTTCCTTCCCAAATGTTCAAGATTCATTTCTGTTCTTGTGACAAATCATTCTAACCAAAGGCAACTTAGGAAAAGAAAGGTACTATTTGGTTTATGCTTCTAGATAAGAGTACAGCTTCAAATGGAGTCAGGTGTGGTGATGTATTGTGTCCCCCATATAGTATGTCCCCCAATAAAATTTACTTGAGAATCAGAGGGAAAAGCAAGCTACTATAGTAAATACAGAAGTCAAGCAATGGTAGCACATGCCTTTAATCCTATCATTCAGGAGGCAAGGATCTGTCTGGAACTCTGTGAGTTCAAAGCCACACTGGGAACAGAGCCAAGCATGGTGACAAACACCTTTAATCCCAGCACTAACCATAGAGATGTGGATGTCTGTACAGACAGACAGGAACTGACACAGCTAGATAGGCATAGAGGAAATGTTATAGCAGAACACAAAGGCATATAGGTATGGGTATAGAGGAAGTAGGTCTCTTTGGAGACTGAGGTATCAGTTGGGTGAGGTTAGCTTGTGGCATTTTCTATTCCTCTGATCTCTCAGGTTTTCACCCCTATATCTGTCTCTGGGTTTTTATTTAATAAGACTGTTTAGCAATTCATCTAAAATTGGCACTCCAATGATTGTGGTATGAATTCACTAAAAAGCCACTTGTGACCTACAGCCCACCCCAACTCAGGCTAGAGCTACACAGCTCAGGCCGGAGGTGCACACAGCCACAGTCACATGCCTCGTGGACCACTTTGGCTTTTTCTCTTGGTGGGTGGTGGGCTCTCTCTGGATTCCTGTCTCAGATTGCTACCACACTAGGTAGCTGCTTGGAAATTCCCTCAGACTTGTACTGTTCTACACAGTTGACAGACTTGGTAAGTCAATTAAGATATCTTCAAGGGAGAAATTAGTTAAAAAAGAATTTTTTCCCACATTAAAAAAATGGGAAACATTTTTACCATGGAAGGAACTTGGTTTCTGTTTGATAACACATCATGCAGTCTGAAAATGGAACAATTAAATGAGAGGATAATTAATATTGATGTGATGTACATAACATCAATTATGACTATTGTTTGTTTGATCATTTTTATTTTAGTGTTAAAATGTTGGTCAATTTAATTGCCAAGATAAAAGCATTAGAAAAACATGTTAAAATGACTTATAGAGAAATTCAGACCCAGACAGAAGAATTTAAAGGTAAACCTATCTCAGGATTGATTGAATTACATGGTTACAGAGAAAAACCTCAGGTTACCAGACATTAATCTACTCAGTAACCTTACAGGAACTGCCAAATGCTCAAGGGTATGTATGAGCTAACTGGACTCCAGTGGAAATGTTAGATTTGAGGAGATTTAAAGAAGATATAGTATCATATGGCATGCATTCTCCATTTGTAAAGCAGATGTTAAACTCGTGGTCAACTTGTAATAGAATTATCCCTCAGGACTGGAAAGAAATAGCTACAGTGGTGCTAGAGATCAGAAAACAGTTACAGTGGAAATGTGTTAAAAAGAGGAGGCTAAAACTATAGAACAATGATGTAGGACTAGACGTGTGGACATTTCCCAGGATCAGCTTCTTGGAGAAGGTGATTATGTTGATATACAAAGACAATGTTTATATGACAACCAAACCCTAATTCTATGCCATATGGCAACCATGAATGCATGGGACAGAATTGAGGGAGCAGGGAAGAAAATTGAATCATTTACAAAAGTTATACAGAGCCCAAGGAAAACCTTCATGGATTTTTTTACAAAGACTGTCTTCAGTAGTAAATAGAATGATACCAAATTCAGAAGCTAGACAGGTAATAATTGAATCTTTTGCTATTGAGAACACGACTGCAGCATGCGAAAGGGTAATCAGGCCATTAAAGGTACAATTATAACACTTGGAGGATTGGATCAGGGACACAACTAATATTGAGTCTCATGACCATGATATGTAGATAGAAGAAGTGATTTCAAGAGCTTTGAAGAAAAAGAATAATATCAGCTGCTTTAATTGTGGTAAAAAATGATCACCTAAAAAGGAACTATAAACAAGGCATTTCTAGAGACAGTGTTTCTTTAAGGAACAATGGCAACAGAATGTTCCTCCCTTCTGGATTACATAGAAGGTGTGCTAAAAGTAAACATTGGACTAATGAATATAGATCAACAATGTACAGACAAGGTAATCCTTTGCCTCTGCCATTGGGAAACTCTCTGAGGGGCCTCTCAAGGGCCCCCATGGCAAATTCAGTTCAGTCCTTTCCTGCCATCAGAGAAGAAATCCCTTCTCAGAGCAATTAAATAACCAAATGCCTATTGTAATAAACCCTTTGGGGTGATAGAACCCTTACAGTAGAGACAATAGGAAATTCAGGAGAAACCATAAAGTGAAATTTTTGGCAAACTTCTGTAAATGAATAAATACCAAAATTTAAAATATGAATAAATGGCTTTCTCTTAGAAGGTCTTGTAGACACAGGTATGGATGTCACAATAATTGCATCAGAATTTTAGCATCCAAATAGGCCTCTTCAGGAGGTAGATGTCCTGCTGTTAGGGACTGGAACATTATCTCAAGTGAAATAGAGAATAAGATGGGTCAAATGTATAGAGCCAGAAGGACAGAGAGGAAAATTAAAGCCATATGTGGCTAATATAGCTATGAATTGATGGGGCCATGACCTATTACAACAATGGAATACCCAGATTAACATTACCCTGACCTAAAAAACAAACCATAAACTAACACATGTTTCTGAGAGAAATATTAGAAGGTATTATTATAAAGAGTAGGCACCAGCCATCCAGACTGTACAAAAACAGGGCACAACAACTGTTGATCTTTCAAAGACACCAACAGCTTTACCTTTTTAATGGTTAACAGACAAGCCTGTATGAGTTCAGTTATGGCCTTTAACAACAGAGAAATTGCAGGCTTTAGAAGAGATGGTAGTAATGGATTATTCAGAAATGTTCAACATAGTACTGACTCTCAGTATGCTGAAAGAGTGATCTTACATATTGAGACTGCAGAATTTATCCATGATGAGTCAGAATTAACTTTGTTATTAATTCAGTTACAAGATATAATCAGAATAGGAAGCATCCCTTTATAAATAATGCACATCTGATCCCATATGGTTCTGCCCTAGCACAAGGTCAGGATGAGATTGATAAACTATTGATAGGTTTTATGCTGGAGGCCTCAGAATTTCATAAAAAAAATACGATGTTTTTTATGTCAATATGTCACTACTATGACATATGTCAATAGTAAAGGTTTAAAAAAGGATTTTCCCAGGTTGGGGATTTAGCTCAGTGGTAGAGCGCTTGCCTAGCAAGCACAAGGCCCTGGGTTCGATCCTCAGCTCCAAAAAAATAAAAATAAAAAAAAGGATTTTTTCCATAACCTAGCAACAAGCCAAGGAAATTGGAAGGAAATGTCCTACTTGTTCTTTTTACAATCAGGCCCCACTACCAGCAGGATGTAACCCAAACGGTACTCAGAGAAATGAAATCTGGCAGATGGATATATTCCAATTTGCAGAATTTGGAAAACTGAAATATGCACACCATACCATTGATACTTATTCAGGATTTCAATGGGCAACTGCTCTGAGTTCTGAAAAAGCTGATTCACTAATCATGCATTTGCTAGAAGTTATGGACTTAGTGGGTATATCTGCACAAATTAAAACTGGCAATGCTCCAGCATATGTCTCTGGTAATATGAAACAGTTTTTTGCTTATTACAATATAAAGCATATTATAGGTATACCACATAATCCTACAGGCCAAGCAGTCACAGAAAGATCAAATAAAACTCTAAAGGATATGTTTAAAAAAAAAACACAAAGTGGTAACAAAAAAACCCAGAAATAGATTACATAATGCTCTATAAACTTTTAATTTTCTCAGTGCTAATGAGAAAGAAACAACAGCTGCAGAAAGACTTGGGATAACAGAAAAAACTACAGAATTAAATGAGCCTATCTACTTTAAAGTTTGCTGACCTCAGAATGAAAACCAGGATATGTATTACATTGGGGATGAGGTTTTTG
Source organism: Peromyscus attwateri (assembly GCA_902168425.1). Classification (NCBI taxonomy): domain Eukaryota; kingdom Metazoa; phylum Chordata; class Mammalia; order Rodentia; family Cricetidae; genus Peromyscus; species Peromyscus attwateri. The sequence continues at coordinate 7,690 of CABHPP010080081.1, read as the reverse complement.
TTTTGTTTCTACATGAAAATAAAAGCTATGGATACCATCAATATAGATAAAGGTTCGATTTGAACAAAAGAGACCTCTTAATTAGAAGAGGTGATAGTTCATCAACCAGCATGACCATCCAATTTAAAATTAACATATACCACTAACAAATGCTTTTCATTTAACCAGATATAACTTGCCAAAAGGAACCTTCCCAAAGTCAGACTTGGGGAAGGGTTTTTGTTTTTGTCTTCAGGACAATGAAGGCTAAGGAATCTGAAGAACACTGGACAAATGAGACATCTGAAGAAAAAGGAAAAATCATCCAGAATAAATGTCCCAAGAAAAACAGTAAATTGGCCTATTGGTATATCACATAAAATTTTTATAAGTCTTCCTAAATGTTTGTTTCTGCTCTTCTCTACAGACACATAACACAAATGGTCTTTATGTGGTCCCAGTTCAATTAAAAATTAAAGCTGGCTTTGGAGTTTGAGAATGGCTCTCTCCTTCTCTAAACCCAAGCATGCTTGGTAAAAGAAAATGCAAATACTTTGTATCATGTCAGATGAACCATTTGATAGGAGTCAGAAGAAAACCAAAATTATTTTCTTCTAGTTTAATTGTCCTTTCCTCTAGTTTTTTTATAGCGTTCTTCCCATTTTTTTGTCTTTTCCTCTATATAAGCCTCTACCTTCTTCATGTGTTATTCATAAGGCTGTTTTCTTCTGCTTATTCCGATTTTTGATGTTCAGGTCTAGATGTTGGAGGAGGGCTAGGTTCTGGTGATGCTGTATTGCTCTTCAGTTTGTTGTATGTACTTCTGCCTTGATGTCTGCCCATCTCCTTGTGGTTCGTTCTTGGTCTTATCAGCACACTTGGTCCAGACAGAGCTGACAGATTCAGGAAGTCTCTCTCTCTTGTCCAGATGGGAGCTCCCTTGTCCAAATGGGAACTCCGGGGCAGGATGGGAGCTCTTGTCCAGAAGGGAAATCTGGGGGCAGGATGGGAGCTGGGGGCCGGTCTCTAAGTCTCAGGAAGTGGCTGGGGTCTTGGGCAGATGGGTGTGGGGGCAGGGCATGGAGATTGCAGGGTCTGCCAGGGGTCTTGGAGAAGGGGAGCCTTCCTGGTGGGGCTAGAAGGAACCCTGCCCGGTGGCCAGAACGTGGGGCCAAGTTGGGCAGGTCTTCCCCAGAGTGGCTGATGCCCAGGGACAGGATCTAGGCTGAGCCCATACACTCACCTCTTGTCCAGAAGGGAAGTCCGGGGGCAGGATGGGAGCTGGGGGCTGGTCTCTAAATCTCAGGAAGTGACTGGGGTCTCCAGCGGATAAGCATGGGGGCAGGGCGTGGAGATTGCAGGGTCTGCCGGGGGTCTCTTGTCCAGAAGGGAAGTCCGGGAGCAGGATGGGAGCTGGGGGCCAGTCTCTAAGTCTCAGGAAGTCGCTGGGGTCTCGGGCGGATGGGCGTGGGGGCAGGGCATGGAGATTACAGGGCCTGCCAGGGGTCTTGGAGAAGGGGAGCCTTCCTGGTAGGGCTAGAAGGGAACCTGCCTGGTGGCCAGAACCTGGGGCCACATTGGGCAGGTCTTCCCCAGAGTGGCTGGTGCCCAGGGATGGGGTCTAGGCTGAGACCTGGTACTCACCTCTGGTCCAGAAGATCAAAAACACTGAAGAGACCTTATGCTGGAGAGGATGTGGAGCTAGGGGAACTCTCCTCCACTGCTGGTGGGAATGCAAGCTTGTACAACCACTTTGGAAATCAATATGGCACTTTCTTAGAAAATTGGGAATCAATCTCCCCCAAGATCCAGCTATACCACTCTTGGGCATATACCCAAGGAATGCTCAATCATACCACAAGGGCACTTGCTCAGCTATGTTCATATCAGCATTGTTTGTAATAGCCAGAACCTGGAAACAACCTAGATGCCCTTCAACTGAAGAATGGATAAATAAAATGTGGTACATATACACAATGGAATACTACTCAGCAGAGAAAAACAATGACATCATGAGGTTTGCAGGCAAATGGAGGGATCTAGAAAAAATCATCCTGAGTGAGGTAACCCAGACTCAGAAAGACAAACATGGTATGTACTCACTCATAGGAGGATACTAGATGTGGAGCAAGGATGACTGGACTGCTACTCACATCACCAGGGAGACTACCTGGAAAACAGGATCCCAAGAAAGACACGGGGATCGCCCAATGACGGAGAAATGGATGAGATCTACATGAACAGTCTGGACATAAGTGGGGGAAATGAAGGGTGAGGGTCGAGGGAAGGAGAGCTTGGGGGAGCGGGAGACCCCAGCTGGATCAAGAACAGAGAGGGAGAACAAGGAATAGGAAACCATGATAAATGAAGACCACATGAGAATAGGAAGAAGCAAAGTGCTAGAGAGGCCCACAGAAATCCACAAGATACCCCCACAATAGATTGCTGGCAATGGCCGAGAGACAGCCGGAACTGACCCACTCTGGTGATGGGATGGCCAAACACCCTAATTGTCATGCTAGAAACCCCATCCAATGACTGAGGGATCTGGAAGCAGAGATCCATGGCTAGGCCCCAGGTGGAGCTCCGGGAGTCCAATTAGCGAGAAAGAGGAGGGTCTATATGAGCGAGAATTATTGAGACCAAGGTTGGATAAAGCACAGGGACAAATAGCCAAATGGATGGAAACACATGAACTATGAACCAATGGCTGAGGGGCCCCCAACTGGATCAGCCCCTCTGAATGGGTGAGACAGTTGATTGGCTTGATCTGTTTGAGAGGCATCCAGGCAGTGGGACCGGTTCCTGTGCTCATTGCATGAGTTGGCTGTTTGAAACCCGGGGCTTATGCGGGGTCACTTGGCTCGGCCTGGGAGGAGAGGACTGGCCCTGCCTGGACTGAGTCTACCAGGTTGACCTCAGTCCTCAGGGGAGGCTTTGCCCTGGAAGAGGTGGGAATGGGGGGTGGGGTGGGGGGAAGGGGAGGGGGACGGGAGGGGGGAGAACAAGGGAATCCATGGCTGATATGTAGAACTGAATGGTATTGTAAAATAAAATAAAATAAAATAAAATAAAATAAAAGTGAGGGATGGCACAGGTTTTCTCTAGCTTTCAGCTCTCCCCCCCTCCCTCTTGTGAAATCTCCATCACTTGCACTGTACTCCTAGAGAACAGGAGGGAGGTAGTTACTTAAGAAGATGCCAGAAATAAAATGGAAGATAACAGAAGCCAAGACTGCTTCTATCTCTCATCAACAGATCAAGATTTCAGAGAGAAATGCACAGATAGATGAAACAGTTTGAAATACTAGAGAGTACATTAATATAACCCATGACAACAATAAACCGAGGGTGATGTGTAGGAAGCTCAGTTTCATTTAGGTTGCTATGGATTGTGTAATTCCTGGTGAGTCATTATTTATTTATTTATTTTTAGTAAATGGGGATGAGAACAGCTTTTTCTGAAGATGACTCCATGCAAATGCAGGGAAACTACGTGACTTCATATTTTATGCTGAAGGTAGAAGAGCCATATGATGTTTATTATTTAAACAAAGTAGTATCTAAAAATAAAATTTCAGATGTTAAAAAATAAAAAAATTAAATAAATAAATAAATAATCTCATTAGATTCATGAACATTGTTGTACATGGAAAGGAAATATTCTGTATAAATAAATGGAAAGTGGAAGTTCATTTTTAAAATAAATATAGATTATATTTTGCATGATAGGATGGCCAAACACCCTAATTGTCGTGCTAGAAACCCCATCCAGTGACAGAGGGAACTAGATGCAGATATCCACAGTCAGGCCCCGGGTGGAGCTCCAGGAGTCCAATCGTCGAGAAGGAGGAGGGTTTATGTGAGCAAGAGTTGTTGGGACCAGGGATGGATGGATTGCAGGGACAAGTGGCCAAACGAATGGAAACACATGAACTGTGAACCAATGGCTGAGGGACCCCCAACTGGATCAGGCCCTCTGAATGGGTGAGACAGTTGATTGGCTTGATCTGTTTGGGAGGCATCCAGGCAGTTGGACCGGGTCCTGTGCTCAGTACATGAATTGACTGTTTGAAACCTGGGGCTTAGTAGAGACCCTTGGCTCAGCCTGGGAGGAGGGGACTAGACCTGCCTGGGCTGAGTCCACCAGGTTGATCTCAGTCCTCGGGGGAATCTTTGCCCTGGAGGAGATGGAAATGGGGGGTAGGCCGGGGGAAGGGGGGCGGGGCTGGAGGGGGGAGAACGGGGGAATCTATGGCTGATATGTAAAGTTGAATTATATTGTAAAATAAAATAAAATAAATTCAAAAAAAATAAATAAATAATAAAAATAAAATAAACAAATAAATAAATAATCTCATTAGATTCATGAACATTGTTGTACATGGAAAGGAAATATTCTGTATAAATAAATGGAAAATGGAAGCTCATTTTTTAAAATAAATATAGATTATATTTTGCATTTATGTAAAAAGAAAAAAAAGAAAACCAAAATTAAGAGACTACTACTCTGTTGCCAAAAATCTCAATTCTTTGGTTCTAGTTTGATTCTTTAAAACTTTTAAGGTAAGAATTTTATATCAAAATTTATAAGATATATATTTTTTAAATTTTTGTTATGATATTAATGGTCATATAGAATACTAACTAATTCTAGAAAAAAGGCTTCATCTAGCTGCCTGTACATGTTTTCATGTTTGAGTCTCTATCAGTTTTCTGCAGGGAATCATGACCACACCTAACAGTGACTTTGAAGTCTCCAAAAAGATGATGGGACCCCCCACAACAACAATTCCATATGAACAATAATAATACCACTAAGCTGACAAACATCACCCAAAGATCAGCTTTGGACTACAAACTGCTCAGGACAATTTCGAGATGGCTCAGTGAGATGATCCAGCCTCACAGACTACTCAAACAAGAACTTGAGATAAGCCCTGCATTTTTGTATTATGTAGAGACTGGGCAACAAATGATACAGCTACCTCTCCCAGGATCTAACAATTAAACCAAATTTTTCTTTTCAGGATCCCATAAAGTTGCCTTTGCCCACAAACATCAGGAAGTAATTTTTAAGAAAACAACACCTACATTCCCAAGAGTTGGGGTGGGTGGGTTTTAGTCTTTCAATGGGTTTGGATAATTGTCATTGTTTAGGATGGTTGGTTACAAGTTGTTATTGTTAATGGTCAGGAAAAAGTCTAAACAAAGGATCTTGTTTGAAAAAAAAGGAGGATATAGATAAGAAGTAGATTATTGAATCTACTCTCAAAAAAAGATATAGAAATGATAGAATAAAGGGTAGATTATTGAATCTACTCTGAAAACTAAAAAGAAAAGATATAGATAAAAAGGTAGATTATTGAATCTACTTTTGAAAGGCAACTATTACTTTCAAATATTTTACATTGGATTGGATTTTTGTATATTATATAAAAATGTTGTATATTGCTACAAATTTGAGATTGATTTATATAGACATGATAAGATAAAAAGGTAGATTATTGAATCTAATTTTAAAAAGCAACTACTAGTTTTAAATATTTTACATTGGATTGGATTTTTGTATATTGTATACAAATTATGTATATTGCTACAAATTTGAGATTTATTTTGTTAGAATATATTATACATATATTTCTAATATTGCTCAAGGTATTATACCTATACAGTTCATTTAACAATGTAATTCAATTTGCTAATCCTTGAAAGTTATTATTACCAACTATTAGGATATAAAGAAATGTAAGTTAGTAATCATTGCAATCAAATTTGGAGTCATATTAGGTATGTTTTCAAGGTCAAGCAGAGATATATTTTAGATAGACTGGTCATCTTCAAACCCTTCAGAGAGCTATATAAAATGGCATTTAAAAAGTTTTAATAACATAGTTTTTTTTTTCTTTTTTGATGACTATGAGACATGTCTGCCCCTGGCAGCACCAAACTACTTCAGAGAAGATATAGGCATTGAAGAACCTTCACATGGAATTACCTTTCATTGTGGCAAAGGTTAACCACTGGGAAAGACAGTGCCCTTGCATCAACTGCTGAAAGTATGCTGTCCAAAATGGACAAGCAGGACACAAAGCAAAGGACTGCAGATCTTTGACCAGACAAAAGTGGTTGCAGCTTTGGCAACAGGCATCCTCTGAGGCCAGGGAAATATGGCACCATTGCTGAAGTGGCCTTTGCAATCCAAAAAATGTACAGTGCCCCTTCCTTTGAAGGCAGCTGAACAGACAGTGGGCCAATGGCTCCTGCTGTGCAGTGAACAGTAGCTGGAACAGTTATTCTTGGAGGAGTAAATAAACTGATGGAGTTTGGCCTCTCAATGGTAGACTGGCATTTAATAAAAGAGATGAAGCCATTCACAAACAGAGAAGAAGAATGGGAAGCACTTTCAGCAGGTGGAGCCTTGCTGGCAGAGGAAGTGGGTCACTGCAGGGGAGGCCTCTCTTCTTGCTCTCTCTGCTTCCAAACTCTCAGTTCAATGTGACCAGCTATCCTCGAACTCCTGATGCCATGTCTCCCCCACCATGGTGGGAAAGAGCCCTTCATACTCTAAGCCAGAATAAACCACCTTGATTTCTCCTTCCTCTGCCATGGGATATCTTTCTGTATGCTGTGAATATGTGTTGCACTGATTGGGTGATAAATAAAGCTGCATTGGCCTATGGCAGGGCAGGATGGAGCCAGGTGGGAAAATCCAAGAGAGATAGTGAAAGGAGGAAGGAGAGTAAGGGGAGATGCCAAACTGCTGTCCAAGGAGCAACATGTAAGGGGAGGCAGGGAAAGCCATGGAACATATGGCAACACATAGATTAGTAGTTACGGGTTGAGTTAAGTTATAAGAGCCAGCTAGCAAGAAGCCTGAACCATAGGCCATATAATTTGCAATTAGTATTATGCCTCTGAGTGATTATTTCATAAGTGGCTCCAGGAGCTCAGGGCCTAGCAGGACACAGGAAAACTTCCAGCTACATTTTGGCGCCAAACATGATAGCAAGAATTTCCACCTGAAAACCTGAGAAAGCTTAAAAAAGAGATTCTAAAATGGAGCCAAGAGCAGCTTCCTAATTCATGTCACTCAGGGTGGGCTGTAATACAGAAACACATCCCCTGGCCATAGCGGGCTTCAGCAGCAATATTGAGGAATCCTGGTATCTCTGATGGACTGAGCCATGATACAAAATGACTTCTCCCAGCCACTGCCTGCTGGTTTGGGAGCACAGCCACAGGGTTAAAAACACAGGTATACTACTTAATACTGCTTGCGAGAATTGTGGAGATAAGCATGACACTTTGGTACCAGTGCCATGTTTAAAAAAAAAAAATGAGTGGGTGGGGCTATCAGCCAGTGGTGCTACAGCTTCAGTCCTAGCCACACTGCAGTTTAAATCAATGGTCAAAAAATGATTACAGATTCACAATAAGACAGATTCAGATGGAATAAAACTCTAAACAGTTTACAGATGGGTAATAAGGTACGTAGGCTTGAGAGAGAGAAGAGAAAGGAAATAGTCACAAAAATAAAAGTCTTAAAAAATAATGCATAAAAAATATAATAAGCCATGTAAAGATGGAAATTATACAGTGAGTCTGGATTATGTTGTCTTTGGGATTTTTAACTGAAGAGAGATATTTGATTGGAAAGGCTGCTGAGTTAAAGCAATATATATATATATATATATATATATATATATATA
>CABHPP010080080.1:0-17745 GCA_902168425.1 Peromyscus attwateri | reverse complement strand
GACCCTTGCCCTTCATTACCCGCCTCACGGCCAGTTTTCTAGTCTGTTTTTTAAAAATCAAACCACATAAAAAATTAATAGTTTGAGTAGTGAGAACCTTGGGTTGTATGAATGCCACTGCATAAACATGAGATGGAACATATATCAAATGCCTCCTTCCTGAAGAGCCATTGACAATATTATTATTATTAATTGATGCCAATTAAGAGCCATTGCCTTCAATGTCCAGTTTAAAGAAAGTCATCAAAAGAAATTTACACACAAATGTGACTTTCACGGCTTTACTTACATTATGAAAACATATGAAAAAAATTACAATGTCTAATCTTAGAAGAATACAAAGGCAAAAATGTAAGTCTTCCAAGTGCCCAGGATCTAAGATTTAGAGTACTCAGAAACCAAAGACAGTTTTCTATTCACTTAATGTAATTTACTTAATTTAGAGATAGTATCACTATTTCTCAGGCTGGCCTTAAATGCCTAGGAACTGACCCTCCCAGGTAGGTGGGGCATTACACATATACAACTGTACTCAGCTTGCTCACCAAACTTAAAACTGAAACTCCACATAAATAATGCTTGAACATAAGACTCATGTACTTTTTCCAATTCTATGCCATATAAAGTCCTCTGTGAACTCATCTGCATAACTACGGCTGAGTTGCTTCTAGTAAAGCTGTATAGTAGAAGTTTTCTATAGCCAACAACCAAAGCAACACAGACCACACTACCTGATCAACTTTCATAATCTTCTTAGCCTTCATATTTATATAATAATCTCCCCACAGGGTCTTCAAAAGAACTTCCTTCTTGATGCCAATTTTTTGACTATAGATTCTGGCAAAGTGCTCAATTCTGAAAGAAAACCAATAGTGCATGTTACAACAATAACAATGAATACAGCTAACACTTCACTGTTTCTTTACCATATACCATTCAAAATGCTTTCTACATACTATCAAATCTAATATTTTCAACTGTCCTAAAACTTTTCTCATTTTATAGAAAAGGATAATGATACAAAGATATTACACAGGCAGTGAGTGAGATTCAGAGACAAGCAGGGTAACATTCAGGCCTGTGTCACTGTCCAACATGCTATACACTGGCATGAATTGGAATGTAGGCTGCAGCTCCCATGTGAAATTTGACAAAAGGTAAGGATGCCAAGGAGGCAAAGGTGCCAGGTGTCCATCATAACTCTACTAATTACAGAAATTATTTTTGTTTTTCACTGCTGTAAGTGCTGTTATTCACAAGGGAAATGAACTCTGCCAAAACTAGAGGTGTAGCATCCTGGAATATCAGTGACAGATACACATTTACTCAATTCTCATCAACCCACAGAGAAACCAGCTAGCACCAGTTTCCATCCACCAGAGATGAGTCAACCAGCACCGGGGTGTAGGGCAGCCTCCGGTTAAAGGGCTCCATCTTCCTGGAGAAAACAGAACTCATCATTAAAAGCTTGCCTAGAGCTCTCAAAGTACTGGCATCTTAGAAGATGCTGCCCAGAAACAAGACAAGAAGACCTCCTCTACACAGCTCTTCAACACAACACCAGAACTACAACCACAGTGCTGAGAAAGGTGAACTATCCTTGGCTGAAGGTGATACGGTCATCCATGCAGAAAACTTCAAAAGAACCAGCAAGACTGTTAGTGGAGCTAATACCAACGAAAACAAGACTGCATGCAAAGCTGGCATGAGCAGTCAGTGCTTCCCAACATGCCAGCAGTCTCAGCACAGAAGACAGGCAGGCAGCAAGGAAGTCTATAAACCTACTCCACACCCTGCTATTGGGAAAACGTAGTGCTGCATGTCTATCCGTACGGCCCAGCTCCAGAACACTGACACCATGAAATGCTGACATGGGTGTAGAACAACAGTTACTCCATTCATTACTGGTAGGAAAGCAATAGTACAGCCTCTTTGGAAGACAGTATGGTGGTTTCTCAAATGTCTAGACATGCTCACTTGTGATGCAGCAATGGTATTTAAGTATTCACATAAACTGAAAGCATATGTCCATGAAAATATATGCACATGGATAATTATAGCAGTTCAATTCACAATTTCCAAAATTTGAGGAAAGCAAGCAAAGCGTCCTTTAAGCAAGTCAACAGATGAACTGTGGTACAACCAGAGGCGGGAAGATGACTCAGCACTAAGCAGAAATACATGGAGGCAATCTAAATGTTCGCTGCTAAGTGAACAAGGAGGCCGGCCAGCAAGAGCCACCACCGCTGACTTTACTATGCGGCAGTTTAGAAAAGTCTAAACTGTGAGAATTAAAATACCAGTGGCTGCCAGTGGTTGGAGGGAGGTAGGAATGGATAGGCTGAGCTACTACATAAACTTCATTTTCTATTGGATCCAACAGTTACTTATTCAGCAGAGGTATTCTTTTGTGTTTTTTTAATTTTCAAAAAGGTTAGTTTCTTCAAAAATCTGTATTATTATTTACTGTTAGTTTCTGGAGAATTCAAACTATTCCATATGGTATGATAATGCAGAGCACAGCACCAAAAATGAGCTCTACAGCATCTTTGGGTGCCGAGGAAGTGTCAGGGTGTGTTTGCCAATCACAAAATGAACTACATCAGTGAAGGATAATGGTCACAGTAAATCTAAGTATGGATGAGAGTGTTTGTGAAATTTGGACTTTCCTCTCAATTTTGTTATGAACCCACATCTGCAGGGCTTTTTTTTTTTTGCTTGTTTGTTTAAATTTTAAATTCATTTTAAAAAAGAAAGAGGACTCCGAAGCCTGCCCTTCTCCTCACTGAGGAAGGAATCTAAAGTCAGCATACTGCAGACAGTTCTTTTTGTTTCTGTCTTTCAAGACAGGGTTTCTCTGTGGAGCCCTGGCTGTCCTGGAACAACTCTCTCTCTCTCTCTCTCTCTCTCTCTCTCTCTCTCTCTCTCTCACACACACACACACACACACACACACACACACACACATATACACACACACACACACACACACACACACACACACACACCTGCCTTCGGACAATTCTTTCCACATCAGCTAGGGTGGCTTTTCCTGAAACCCAGAGGTTAATGTTAAATGAGCTAAGTGATGTTATTAAGAAGCTGCAGGAGTTGCAGTCAACAATTACAGTAGGAAGGAGAAATGCCAAGGTCATCAGTGGCTCAGAAAAAGTACAAACAGTACAGGCTGCCGAAAATAAGTAACAACTGACCCTTCTCACTGAGGACAAAGGGAGAGAAAAATACCCAGAGATCAAACTCCGCATCACAGCTGTAGCTGCTGACCTTCTGAAGCTGTCTCAAGACTCTCTTACCTTCTCTGGATTTGCTACAGTATGAACTTCATTTTCAATTTGACCAAATAGTTACTTATTTAGGAGAAGTTTTCCTCATAATTTCCCAAAACTTTAGTTTCTATAAAATCTGTATTACTAGTTACTCTTGCTTTTCCTTTTTGAAACAGAAAACTTTTCTTCTCCCTATAGGTTCTTATCTCACTCCAACGACTTGGAAAGGGCTGCAGCTTCCACTAGAGGACTGTGGACAGAGTGCTGCTCTCTCCCCAACTAGGAATGGTATTCTCGGGAAAACTCAGGTTGGAGACTGCTCAGGGAGTCAGGCCCCTGTGGCTGCAGGCTTGCAAGGGTGGAACTCTGGAGCTGCCCATCAGTCCTGATTGGGTCTCTAAGTCTCCATGGAGGACTGCAGCCCGCCTCGCAACTGGTTGGTATCTATAACTAGAAAGCGACAGAGACAGGGTCTCCGAATGTGTCTAAAGCTTTGTCCTGTGACTAGGAAAACAGAGAAGACCTGGCTCCTTTACCACAGTGCAGTGAACAGGAAGGCAGAAGCAGTCTCCCAGTGGGGGCCAGCCTTGCACCTGCTGAAAGAGACAGGTGAGCTCCTGAGCACCTCCATTTTCTGTGCACATTTGATTGACACCTGTCAGTCAAACCTGCAGTATTTGGACTCCATTCATTGTGTATTCACATTGCTGTCTTTTATGGGGCAAGTTTCTAGGTGGTTTTTCTTTCTTTCAGTGAAGAATTTTATGTGTTTGCCACAACTGTTTAGATGAGGCGGATTTCAATTTGTTTGTTTGTTTGTTTTACCTTTATCTGCACTTATTTTTATGCTGAGTTTATTCCTGCACCATGAGTTTTGTTTCTTCAGTTTCTGGGATTGAGGTATCTCTTTGTTTTGTGCAACCTCCTCTTCTGGTTTTGGAAACAACTTGTTCCTTTCCAGTGAGGATCATTTCCTTGTGGCGGGGGAGCTCCTGTACCGGTTGATCCAGCCACAGGCTCTGTAAGTTCGTCGTCAGGGGTGCTGTGTTCACTGGCTGTCTTCAATGACTAGAGAAGCTGCATCTATACCCAAGTTCAGTGTGACTCGCTGCATTTTTAAGCATGTTCCGCAAAAATTCAGCACTCTTTTTGGCCACCGGTCCTGTGTCCAGCCCCACTGCTTGGCCCGGGTGCCCCTACCAACTCCACCATTAAACCCCTGGAACAGCACACTGGTTTCTTTAAAGTGACACTGTTCGGGCACTTGGGGGCTTTTTCGAGATGTATACCCTTAATGGCCTGGGCAGTTCCACGTGTGTTCTTAAAGTGAACACGAAGATTTGAACCTCTTGATTTGCATGATTTTGGAGGGTTTTCTGGGTCAAGAGAGTAGCAGACCATCTTCACAGGTCACCTTAGGCCGCCCGTAGAAGAGGGACAGTGTGGTTTTTATTTCATGTCTCCAGAATTTTAAAATTTGTTAAATTTGTGTTACCAAATCCAGTCATATTTTCTTTTATATTTTATAATACTGTCAGATAAATGTCCCATCTTAAATTCTAAAAGTGGTAAAGACTCTCTATCAGAATTACAAATTATAAGATATTTGCCCTGCAGCTCAGGCCACCCTCTTGAAATCTTTCCGAGTCCAGCAGTTCCTGACACATGCAGAATGTCGAGTCTTCAGATCTTCCTTTGGCCCCTCTTCGTTCAGTTTTATTTCATAGCAAACACAAAATCTGCTTCTTCACATTGACCCGTTCCCTATTATTACTCAGTGTTTTTATTCAATCTTTGTCACGATGAAGATGACAGTTATACTCTTAAAATAGTGATAGTTTCTAACACAATTTCTCCATTCTTGAATTCTAATTAATTTCCTCTACAGAATAATTTCAAACTAGCTCCCATGAATACCTTCTAAATATACTCCAAAATTCTATAACCCTGTGCCTCACTGACTGACAACTCCATTGTGGGAAGTGACTGAGCCACACACCCTTTCCCTCCATGACCCCAGTGGATTAACATGCATTGCTGGAATCTTATTTGGCACACAAAAACAAGTAAAACTATTAGGAAGGGTTTTTCACTGTTTCTTCTTCTCTGTTTCTATTCTATACATGGTGGCTTCTATTCTGTAAACCTGAAATAGGAACTCAAGATTCCTAAGTATTCTCACCCAGAGCAGAGTCTCCTGGACTAAGACTGATTAAAAGGTCACACTTAGGAAACAGACGTAGGGTCAACCCCAGCCACCTTTACTAATACTGCACTGTACAACACAGACCACCTTCTAACCTTTTTAGTGTGCCCGTTTCTGCCTTTGGGACACTGGCAGCTGTCAGCTCTCCCTGACAGTTATCCCACTGACTGCAGAGGATAACCGGAAGGATGGGGTCTGCATTATTTCATTTCCACCGGCATTTTCCCCTCAACTAACTTAACCTGGATGAAAACAGGCATGAGTCCATCGTCAATATATCCGACCTTGTCTAGCCCAGAGAATGCCGACTGGTAACACCTAAAAGTGGAGGAATCTGAAAGGGATATAGAAGTTAACCTTTGTCTATTCATTCAAGATCCTACTCCTCCTCCACCCACAGTGAACTTCCTCCAATTGTAAGACTTAAGACTCAAATTAGGATAAAACATGAAATTATGAAAATCATTACTATGGACAAGCCCTCCACCTTGTGGTTCACTAGCAGAATGCTCACAAACTAGTATATAACAGGGCTCAGCCTGTAATATAACTGAATGAATCATTTTACTTTCTTTTCTCTTTTGGAGATAGGGTTTGGCTACAGCTTATGTTGACCTAGAACTCACTATGCAGCTAGCTTATACTCCCCTCAAACTCATGACCCTTCTGCCTCACCTTGCTCAAGGGCCACATTACAGGTATGCGCCACTATGCCTAGCTACAGTTCTTTTTAACTAGAAAAATTTATTAGAAATCATTTTAGCCCAATCTTTTTATTTTTCAGAATGTGCCAACACCAAGCTAGCACACAGGTGGGGAAAGGTCCATACTCCCCATTCTCTCTGAACACTCACGCCTACATTTATTCAGGTTTGCCACAGCCTTTTAGGCACAAGGACTAAGGTACCTATAATCTATAATTTGTTAAAAATAGCCCCAGCATGCACATAGTCAGGGTTAGGTCGTCTCTAACCCACAGGGACGACCGAAGAGAAGGACCACAGTTTGACCCCATAAGGTTGTAAGGTTGACTTTAATGTCTACCATCAGTTCTGCCCCTTAGCAGCTGAGTAAAGCTGAACAAATCCTCAGTGCTTTTGACCCTTAGATAAGAGGATGGATTTCAAAGACTGTTGTGGGAATTTAATCGAATAACTCCAATAAAGTGAAGAACTCAATGCCTAGCATATGTATATACCTGACCCAGCTTTTTCCCATATTAACCTCTCTTAGCATTGGAATAAAAATAAGTGTACTTGCTCAGAGATGAGCAAATGCTTTAAAACACACAGGACACTGCCAGGAGAAACCAAGCTAAGGTCAGGGTGGGAGAATCCTCCAAGGGGCTCTGGCAAAGGTACAACAGAAACTCAATGGAGGGACAAGCTTTTCAACAATGGCACTAGAATAAAAGAGTCACCTTCAACCCAAGCCACATGCTTTACATGAAGTTATTAACTCAAAATGTAAACAAGAAAGCCACAAGAGACATGAAAGTGGAAGAGAGGCTGGTGAGAAAGGAGAATAATGGGGGGAAGGGGACAAGAGAGGGTGAATATGATAAAAACACACTATGTACATGTATGAAAGTGTCATAATGAAACCCACTGTACATAATTAATATATGTGAATAAAAACATTTAAAAAGGAAAGAATCTTCAGGGTCTTCAAAGTAGGTAGGCAAACAGTTATTAAACTTGATTCAAAATGTAAAACTCAGAAAAAGTGGTAAGCTGATTGTGGTAATTTGAATGTAATTGGCCCCCATAATCTCAGGGACTGGCACTATTAGGAGCTGTGGCTTTATTGGAGTGAGTATGGCCTTGTTGGAGGAAGTGTGTCACTGTGAGGGCGGGCTTTGAGTTTCCTATACTCAGGATACTGCCCAAAGAGTCAGTCAACTTCCTGCTGCCTTCTGGTCAAGATGTAGCCAGCTCCACATCTGTCTGCATGCCGCCATGCTCCCTGTCATGATGATAATGGACTGAAATTGTAAGCAAGTCATCCCTATCAAATGTTTTCTTTATAAGAGTTGCTGTGGTCATGGTGTCTTTTCACAGCAATAAAAACCCGAACTAAGACCAATTCACCTAAATTAAAATCTTTACTCTGTAAAAGACACAGCCAAGAGGATGCAAAATCTGACCACAGACGCGGAGAAATATTTTTAAAGCACACGAAAGACAAAGGCCCCATACCTACAATTTACAAAGAGCTTTCCAAACTTAGCTGCAGAAATACACCAGACGAAACAGAGAGGAAGAGACGAATAAAAACAGTGACAGCAGTGACGGCCCCGAATCATGAAGCAGACCCCACAGGCACCGCAGTGGGAATGTGCAGTGGAGAAGCCTTTCGGAAAGCTGTTGGGTAATTCCTTTACAGATTAAATGTACTGGCTGGGGATGTAGCTTAGTTGGTAGAGTGCTTGCTTGGCATACATATACACTTATAATGGCCCCAACTGGAAAAAACCCAAATGCTCTTTAGTGGGTAAATGGATAAACTGTGGTAAATGTATACAATAGGATACTATTGAGGGAAAAGAAAGACCAACTATTATGGGCTGAGCACACTTACTCCAAAAATCTAAAATCTAACAATTGTTAAGTACTAACACAGCACCACTGGTAGAAAATTCCCCAAGACCTTTTATGTTCAGCCTTAGTCAAAACATGGGTGCAGTTAGGATGCTGGGTAAAGCTACCTTCAGGCCGTGTGTATAATATAAGTGAATCCCGGAGTGCGGCTTCAGTCCATCCCCATGATACTTTGTGTACATGTCAGTATTTAAAAAATCCTAACTATGAAACACTTCTAGTTCTAAGCATTTCAGAGAAGGACGACTCAACGTTTAATAGGTGCAACAATTTGAATTAGTATCTAGAAAATTATGCTGAGTAAAAAAGAAATTTAAAAAGGCTACAAGTTATTTGGCTCCATTTCTACAGCATACTGTTTAGACTTAATTTCTCTAACATTCTTAAAATAGCAAATTACAGGAATGAAAGACATTAATGTTTTCAGTTTTGGTTATACAGGGCTTGGAGTAAAGCAGATGTTTTATGTGGAAGTTTCATGATGATGCAATGTTCTCTGGCTTGACCGTGTCCATGTTACTGTTCTGAAAGTGACACTGTAGTACCATTTTTCACAATGTAAGCATGAGCCATGGCAGGACACTGAGCAGAGGGTACAACATAACTCTGTATTGCTGGGGATGCTGTGAATGCGGTGCTCTGATTGATTGATAAATAAAACGCTGATTGGCCAGTAGCCAGGCAGGAAGT
Source organism: Peromyscus attwateri (assembly GCA_902168425.1). Lineage (NCBI taxonomy): Eukaryota > Metazoa > Chordata > Mammalia > Rodentia > Cricetidae > Peromyscus > Peromyscus attwateri. Next base: position 8,962 of record CABHPP010080080.1, on the reverse strand, counting down.
AGAGTGTAGGCGGGACAAGCAGAGAGGAGAATTCTGGGAGGTGGAAGGCTGAGGCAGGGAGACGCTGCCCACTGCCATGAGGGGAAGCATGATGTAAGATACTGGTAAGCCACGAGCCACATGGCAAGGTATAGATTTATAGAAATGGGTTAATTTAAGATATAAGAACAGTTAGCAAGAAGCCTGCCACGGCCATACAGTTTGTAAGCAATATAAGTCTCAGTGTGTTTACTTGGAGGACACAAGTGGGAGAGATGTGTCCCGGCTGCCGGGACACAGGAAAACTTCAGCTACACTGTATTACTTCTCATAATGATAGAAAATTACAGTTACACCAAAACAGAGTTAAAACACCAATGGTCTATAATTACCAAGAGCCAGAGATGCAGAATGACTTACCCAAAGCCCCAGCCATCTATGGCACTGGCAAACACCACATTGCCCTGCTCTGGGGAGAAGTACAGCTGAGAGTCATCGGCATCCTCCAAGCCTGCGCTCCAGTCATACACTTGATCTCCTTGTTCAGAATGGGTCTTCACCTGGGACTCTGTCTCTCTCTCTGCTCTTTCTTCTAGGACTTTAGAAGTAAAAAGAGTTCCTGTAAGTGCGTTAATCTAGGAGAGATGACGAAATGGCAAAGTGTCATTCATATGCTTAGCACACACATGGGAGGGAACACACTGTCTAACCTTTACTAAGGCTAGAACCACTGTCAGAGCTTGAGTTCACTAGGGTGACATTATAATCAACGAATAGCTTACACATATCAGCCTGTTCTTTTAAATTCCAACAAACCTAAGGCTTCCACAAAGGCTTCTGGAGGGCCATCTGTGTGGATTATTTTAATCCTGGGGAGTTTCACTAAAAACTCATCCTATCCAAATCCCCAACTTTAATCACTCCTTCTCCTATTTCCCGTATCAGCTGTTGAAAGCTCCCAGCACTCTTCAACCTTCTTCCCAGTATCTCATCTCAATGAGTAATCTTATTTCCTCCCGCAGAGCGATAACTGAAGCCTGCTTTCAGAATTCCTACAAGTTCCCTGTATCCTAACGTCCGCCCTGCTCACATCCACAAATGCTGCTGGCTCTTCTTGTGCCTCTCATCCTGGCGAGCACATTCCCTCAATGTTTCTGCACGGCAGGAAATGTCTTCAGCTCTTCCTATTGTGCTGGGAGCTAGACTGGCCACCCCGTCCCTCTTAATGCCCTACATTTGTCTTTCCTCTCTTTAGCAAAGAAATGTATCCATGCCGATCTTCAAGAAGCTTAAATTCCTCTGGATGACATAAGCCTCGCTAAAATGCAAGGCTTACATTGTTTTGTTTTGTTTCCTTCCAGGTCTCATTTCTTATCACTTCATATCACGATCTCTCAATTCTTCAGCTATAACAAACAATCTCCTTGATGGAAACATTGCCCGGACTTTATCTGGCTCCATGACTTTGCACATTTGTTTTGTCTCCTGTAAATGTTCTTCCTCTAACTTTCAACTTGACAAACACTTATGGTGCCTCCATCTCACTGTCTCATGTGAGATTGTCTTCTCCTTTCTGGCTCAGACTGGGATGAGTAGCACCCTTCTGTGCTCTGAAATCACAAGGAGGTACCTGGTTGCTCTCAAACGTCTCATCTGTCCGTTTCACTCACTACACTGGGAGCTCTTTGAAAACAGGGACTCTGGTGTGTCCATCCTATACTTACCACCCCTCACATACGACAGGCATTTGGTACTGCATATATCTACACAAATGTTTGCTAAATAAACAAATCAAGGTCTAAACAAATCTTCATCTAAAAACAAAAGAACCACACAGCCTCTTAACATCACTTCACTTCAGAACCAAACTACAGAACCTTAAATATGAGAGCCTATAGTCCAAGACTGACACTGATGGGTTCTGGAAACAGAGGCAACTCCCAAGAGCACACTAGTTCTGTCCCCTCTGCATAGTTGGTGACTCTAATAGACAGGAATCTCAAGTGATAAACTTTCAAACAAATGTATTTCCCCTAATAGCACCTCATATCCCACCCTTTCTTGCAGCTTCCAGCCCATTTTTAAAGTACTGGAGAATACTATACCTGTCCTAAGATATTCTTGAGGTGAGAGTGGGCCTCTTGCGGGCTGAATTTGAGCTCCACTATCAGGCGATCTATCTTATTAATCACTAAAACAGGACGGATGTTTTCAAGCCAGGCTTGTCGCAGAACTGCCTGTGTCTGATAAAAACAAAGCAAAAAACCCCTCATGATCTGCAAAGACTAAGGCACAGAAGAAAAATCTCAATTAATAACCAACACATTCTGAGGTTATATTACAACAACCCAGACTAAACTACACGTACATACATGATTACCAGACTCTCTGCAAGCACACGCGCGCGCACACACACACACACACACACACACACACACACACATATTTAAAAAATTATAAAACAAATGCCTACCACTCTAGCAGATAGGTCAGAAGTTCAACAGTCCCAGAAGGGACGTGCCCCCCTTGATCCTAATGTCTTCCACATGACCACTAGTCTGCTATCCTAGCCAGGTGTCTCCATTTCACCCATCCTGTCAGACGTCACAGACACCACACACACCACACAAGATAAGGCTGTACTTCTCAAGTTGAGAGCCCTGTGGCTTTGGGGGAACATACACAGGGGCATATGATAATCAGAGCACATCTTCCTGGAATATTAAACTTCCTCCATTTGAAGAATTAAACCTTTTATTGTTCTTTCTTCTTAAGCATTAAAAAAAAACATATATACTAAGGTGAATTCAAAATTGACTTCGGATTTTGGGTTTTCGTTTGCTTGTTTGTCTTTTAAGATGAGAAGAAAGTTAAAAAAAATGTTATGAGAAATAAACTAGCCTTTCTGAGTTTTACTGCCACAAGAGCTACACACTGATCTGGCCTTAATGGTAAATTCTTGCAACTTTGCTGAGGATAGAAACACTGGATTAAGGATGTAGACGAGTAGTAGAAAAATTCCTTAAGTAGGAAGGATGCATGCATGCCCGCATGCATGCGTGCACATGTGTCCTGAGACTCCAGTAGAAGAGAACTGTCCTGTCTAGGGGAAAGCCAGCTCCATATCATGCTATCAACAGCCTTCTATGACTTGGAAACCTTTCCCAGTGGAGTAGAGCCTCCAGATCCCTCTCAAATTCAACATTCTCCTGCCTTTGCCAGTCTTTCTTCTAAAAAGATACCACAGACATGTCTACCAACGCGTGGCCGCTATCTCTTACCATCTTGTTAAGATTCTGGGACAAACTTCATCACAGACTGCAACATTGCCAGATGTGAAATATAAAACCCACTGTCGGGGCTTGAGAGATGGCTCAGAGGTTAAGAACACTGGCTGCTCTTCCAGAGGTCCTGAGTTCAATTCCCAGCAACCATATGGTGGCTCACAACCATCTATAATGAGGTCTGGTGCCCTCTTCTGGCCTGCAGACATACATGCAGGCAGGATACTGTATACATAATAAATAAATAAATCTTTAAAAAAAACAAAAAAAAAAACAAACAAACAAAACCCCACTGTCTGTCGAGAGCACACAGCAATCAACAGTGCCTCCTCTTCTATACCTCCCCCCACAGCCAAACTTAAGACCATTTTGGACCATAGACCTCACCTGTGGACAGACTCCCTCCACAGCATCCACTACAATGATGCATCCATCACAAATGCGAACTGCTGTTGATACTTCTGAGGAGAAATCCACATGTCCAGGAGAGTCTATCAGATTAATCAGGTACTCCTCATTACCTGAAATAAAAATTGAAGACACATTTTCAGCTAAGCAGACATGCAATCCTCTTCCCTGGGGACTTGGGAAGATGCTTCTAAGACAAGACTGAACAAAGCTACAGGAGCCAGAGCTTCAGTCGGCAGCTATCATTTCAACTTGACCACTGCACACGTGGACTCCAAACGGCCTCCACGGTGAACACTAAAGAACTTCATCAAGAGCTTAGTGTGTACCTGGTACTGTGCTGGGGACTTTTAATGTACCAAACATGTATTGGATTATTAAACTATCCCTATGAGAGAAATACCTCTATTCTCATTTTAATCACTAGTTAGTTGAGATAGAAAGAAACTAATGCCTAAGGGCCCGGGAATAAAAGCTCTTCAAAGGGGCCTCAAACGTCTATTTAAAACATTTACCTGTTACCAAATTCAAATTCCTCCTACACTTTCTCAAGGAGCAGTGTGTGACTCTGTAACACCAACAGTGAGATCAAATCTAAGCTGCACAACACTGTGAGGGGCAGACATGACGTGCCAGGCAGTGCAGGACGTGCTCACACCACCTCTTTAATATCCCAACAAACGGTAACTCACAGTGTGGGGACGTCTCGTCTTTATTTGTCTGGGTTCAGCACTAAAATTCACACGCCCCATCAGAGCCCCAGACTCACCAGGACAATTGGTCATCAACAGTGACACAATTCAGTAAACCATGTGACTAATAATCATACTACAGAATATTGTACTTCACCCCCATTACTGCCAAATCTGATACAATTTTAAAGTCAAGTCAATGCCTTGAATGCTCAGACGTAAATATTTTACTTGTGCTCCTCCCCTTTACTTTGTATTTATTAAAATAATTACCACAAGGCTAAATGGTACAATCTATGGACCATATAAAGACTTTTTCTGGAATATAATTCCGACAACTTAATGTGAAATGACAAAGGTAAAGTAGCACAGAAAATACATAGCCAGAGCTAACATCTGCGGCTCACCTATTTGTGCCTGCCTTGTTCTAAGTCTATCCTGTTCTTTCCGTGCCTGCCTTGTTCTAAGTCTATCCTGTTCTTTCTGTACCTGCCATTGTTCTAAGTCTATCCTGTTCTTTCTGTACCTGCCTTGTTCTAAGTCTATCCTGTTCTTTCCGTACCTGCCATTGTTCTAAGTCTATCCTGTTCTTTCTGTACCTGCCATTGTTCTAAGTCTATCCTGTTCTTTTCAGCCCTCCACAGTAGAAGTCAATATTAGCCCCCTTTTCAGAGATGGATACAAGAGCACATAAAAATACCCATCTCTAGGACATCCAGCTGGAAACTCACTCTGAGCCCCACAATCAAAATGGCAGAGGCAGCCTGGTGGGGTGGCACACGCCTGTAACTTGGGAGGGATCTCAAATTCAAGGTTTGTAGGGCTAAACCAGTCTAAATGGATAAATAGAAGCTGAGAGTTGTAAAAAGCATTCAATTTCAGAGACCACACCTTCAACCACTAACTCAGGCAGCACGCTGCCCTCCACATGCCAAGACTCCACTACAGTAAGCTGCTGGATTGCTAGGACCTGACTCCCTGTGCTTTTCAGTCACCTGCCTAAATCTTCCATTCAGGATCCCTTTTCACCCAAGGCATGTTTACACCTCCCCCAGGATACGGGAAGTACAGACCAAACATTTACTGACAAGAACTCATAGACCAATTTATTTTAAAACATCTTTTTAGTATACATATACCTTTACTACTTATCAACAATCAAAACAAATGTGCATACTAATGAGATAGATGTACTGATTTGTTTTACATCAGGAATTAAATACTGGAGAGTATAGGGCACATAACATCTTCAATTTTTTTTCAGAACTGATCAATACTTTGATTTCATAACTGTCATTGCTAAGAACACTACTTCATATAAATGACTGCTACAAAAATGTCAGAAATATGTCTAGAGCCATTTCAGAAATAGTTGGGAGTTCTGTCTAAATTCCAAGCCAACAGTTAGTGAACAATTTTTTTGGAAACCTAAGTCGTATCTTAAGCGGCGATATTTAAAATAAAAACTCCTAACCCAATATGATCCAAAGATAGACTGATTTGATACTTCCCTGAGAAGGGATGACTAATCTGTTTCCATGAAAGGAAACAACTTCACGTGTACAGCAAAAACACTGGAATTCATAATGTAGAACAGCCTCTGGCATGAGCCGAGGCATCCCGGGCAGCATCCACTGGCAGCGTGTGGAATGGCGACATGTACGAAGTACACACTGTGCGCTCAGGGCCAAAGCTGCGGTGATGCAGCTCAAGGGAACGCTGCCACAGACTCCTTGGCTTTCTTCCGTTTTGACTTTGAATTACTTCTTGGTTACTGCACATCCAGGAGCCGTACTGCCATCACCACACTTTTCACTACTTCCATATTTAGTTGCGTCATCTCATATGGGGTCACAAGCTACAATTTAAGAAGCTGGGCTCCAAGGAGGAATCCCAAGTACACTGGAGTTTCAGTGGACAAAAACCGCTCTTGGTGAGCAACAGACTGCTTCCCTCAGTACACCGTTCCCCTCACCTCGCAGCCTTCTCAGGCAAATTTTCAGAGCTCTGCTGAACCCACCACACAAGGCTCCCCATATCCAAGGACTCATTATTCAGCAGCGCCTGGACCAGTGGCCCACTGTGTCTGGATGAAGCCTTTTACAGCCAGCTCTCTTAGGCCTGGTTCCAATCATCATCTTCGATTAAGCACAATGGTCTCAACCAAATAAGCCAAAGGAAACTGAGCAAGTCCAGCATGGTCCAGAACCCTGGCCCACAAAGCAATAACCGGGAGACTTGACCACTCAGCATTCTCTCAGCCTAACTCTTCACTGCATAAACATCCTAAAGCCCTCAAAAGTAAGAGAGTTAGCCAAGGTCACGCACTGGTGTTTCACACAGTCTGCTCCATCTGTGTCCCAGACTGTATTTCACAGGTAGGGAACCAGACATGCTTGTTCATTTGCCGAACTCCCCCGTCCTTGGAGAAGTCTCAGAGTCTGAGCCTCTGTCAGCTTCTTCAGGGTTCTAAACATGAATTTATACAGCCACCTCAGGCCACCTCGGCCTTTACCCCTTCGTGGGACTCCAGACCTTCTAGCAACTCTGAGAAAAGTGAACACACACCTAGCCATGTCTGCCTAATCATGCATCCAATTCCAGACCTTGGGAGGTTCACTCGAGGGAGGGCAGATTCAGTTCTAAAAGGGCCCAGAATGCTGGTGTTACACCAGGTGTTCTATTGGAAAAACCTACAATCTGAAAAAGCACAGTATATGAACAAATATGTTAGGGCAACACAGGTAGCCTAATACAGCACACGAACATGTTAAATGTCCAAAGATGGCCGTAATCAACGAGCGCATCTGTGTGCCAAAGCAGAAGTTTCTCTAACGTATTTAATGGGCAGGAGGCAGGGATGCAGCCAGTGAACAGCTGCACAGGCAGCTGTGCTGAGCCAGGCCTTCCAGCTCCTCTTCTGATGCCTCTTCTAGCCTAAGCTTTCCAAAGTCACTTCAACCTGAGTTTTGAAAGCAGGGGAAAAGAAGTTCCACATCCTGTAGAGAGAAGTCCACAAGCACAGCTCTTCTGCTGTGACTTAATCAGAGCTGCTTTTTAAAACCTATTTATTAAAGGTCTTCCACTAATGTGTGGATGAGGATCAAACTTTAAAAGACATAAAAATGTTATAGGACTTATACATATACACACATAATATGAAAGACAAGATCAAATGTGTTGCAGTCTGGCCTTGAACATGCGACATAGCCAAGGACAGGTGTGAACTTCTGATCCTCCCGCCTCCATCTGAGCGCTAAGATTTATAGGCACACACAAACAGACCATCATGTGGTGCTGAAGATCGGTCTCGGGACCTTGTGTATGTTAGCAAGCACTCTACCAACTAAGCTATACTCCCAGCCCGTTTTGCTTATTTATTTTTTTGGGAATTAATTTTTATGAGAACTATAAATTAAAAGTTTTTGTGTGTATGCTGAATGTTCTTTCCAATCTGTAACAGAATCCTTCCTCCTCAGCTCTCTGATGCTGCTGGAGTAAGTGTCAAAGCGACAGGAGGGTGGTGGGGAATTTCCAGTTTGTCACAGTGATCCATTCCTGCTGCAGCATTCAGGGACAGAACCCTTGCTGCCTTCTTGCCCAGTGTTCTGAACAAACCTTCTCATCTCAGGGGACTGACCTAATAAGCCAAGCAACAACTTAAAAAGACAAACTTTTTTTTTTTATGTTCCCAGCAACTGAGAGAAAGAAAGTCCAACAATCTGAAGTTAATTATGGTAGATATCTCTCAATTTCTGCTAATGGAGTAGTGGGGAAACACTCTGCTGTATAAACCCCTCCAAAAGCCCTCTCTGGATCATCCTCCAATGGACAACAAACTGGACCCTGAAATGCAGCTTATGGTTTACTTCATTCACTTGGGTTTTCCTCAGTATAATCCCAGTCCAACACCAGCTATCAGGACTGTAGCTACATCCTCAACAGTCCCATCAGAGTCCTTTCTTCAAATGTTTCTTGTTCCGATACTAATCAAGCAGCTATACCTCCACATGATCATGATCCTTTACTTGCTGGAACTTCACTCTGCTACATCACCCTGAAAGGGGAGTCATAGATTGAGGCCCAATCCTCTTGCAAATCTCACGTTGCTATTGTGTGTCATGACTATAAGACGCCGGGCCTATCAGTGCAATTGAGAGACTAACACTACTAAACTTGGGCCAGGGAGAAAACTGCAGAGAGACCTCAGGTAGAAAAAGAGTCATGTACATACATGACTGCACGGCAAGGCAGACTTAAAGGCCAGAACTAGAAGATAAAGGTACAGATGAAAAGACCCTGAGTGGGGCATGAATCCAGAGCACAGGCAGGTCTCCAGAGACAGCAGAAAGGCAAAGATGCTATGCCATTACAGTTTAAGGAAAGGTGGCAGAGTCGAGAATTCTTTTCTGTAATACAGATGATGACAATGTCAGCTGAGTCTGTGGAAAGGAGTTGCAGGGGTATGTTTGAAGACTGCCATGAGGTTTCAAATAGATGTTGGGGAGAATGGGGAGGCCTCCGAGAAAAGGTGGGAAGTTGGCCTGCAAGTCTGAAGAAGAAGAAGAAGAAGAAGAAGAAGAAGAAGAAGAGGAGGAG
>CABHPP010080078.1:0-24111 GCA_902168425.1 Peromyscus attwateri | reverse complement strand
TGTGTGTGTGTGTGTGTGTGTGTGTGTGTGTGTGTGTGTGTGTGTGACATTGAGATTGTTCTCAACTTTGACCAGTGAGTTCGGGTCCCCTAATAAACTCATAGCTTGCTGATAGGAGTTAGTCTAGCTAGCCAGATTGCTCCAGGGCTCTTCTTCCTCTGTTCTCTAAGTGCAGGGCAGAAATTATAGACAGGTTCCCATGCCCACCTCACCTTTAATGGGTTCTAGGAATTCAAATTCCAGCCCTAACACTTGCACAACAAACACTTCATCCACTGAGTCATCTGCCCGGCCACCGTGTTAATGGTTTTTGACTTTATGTACATAGCAGACACCTGGGCCTTGCCTAAAAAAATATTCATTCTCATCAATTTCTACCCTTCCCACCCCTGGTGTGGAATTACTAAATATAATACCTCATATTCACTCTCAATTTTTTTGGATTTGTCTTTGAGAAGAGTCTCAGTGTTGTAGCCTAGACTGTCATGGAACCTTAGTTTCCTGTCTCAGCCTCCACAGTGATGGGACAACAGGTGTCTATTGTGATGCTCAAATTGATTCAGAGAGATAAGGTTCTGAATCAGTCATGAAGGACTGGAGGACCTTTCCTAGGATAGTGAGGATCTCATGGGGATTCATTGTTGATTAATGGTCAGACAGCTAATTTCAGGAAGGAGGCTCTAAGTTCGACTGTCTCGCCTGTTGGTCAAGAGCTCCACAAAGCTCCACAAGACACTGCTCAAAGAAATGGATGGTGAGGAGGCAGTATCTCTGCCTTTGAATTATCTTCATTTCCCGTGGCTGCTCTAACAAATGACCACAAACTTGCAACTTAAAGCAGTGGACATTCCTTCTTTTGTGCTCTGGCCAAGCAAAAGTCCACAGTTAAACTGACAGTAGGGCTATGCTCTTCCACAAACATTGGGCAAAGCTGTTCCTTGCATCTTCCAGCTTCTTGTAGCTTCTGTTGTTCCTTGGCTTGTGGCTACATTTCAGTCTCTGCCTTCATTTTTCTCATGGTATTTCCCTGTGTGTCTCCCTCTGTGTCTCTCTGCCATGGACAGCTGCTTTTGCATTTAAATCCTATCCAATCCTCTGCAAAGGTGAGGTCCTTTCCCCAAAATCAGGTCACATACACAGGTTCTGGGGATCAGGACATAGTCATATCTTTTTGAGGCTTTCCACCTTACCATTGCATCTGTTCAGCCTCGCATCCTTTGTAGATTGCTTCGTGAGATGCACACTGTTTGGAATGAATCTCTCATCAGCCCATGCAGCAGCCGTGGTGGCTATTGGTGGCCCCATTTGGCAGTGAAGGGAAGTGAGATGAAGCTCAAGGTCACGAAATCTCTTGACCTGAAATGGGTGTAGGCTGTGAAGGTGTGAGAGGAACAGAGATAAACAAGGGTGAGCTCACAAACTTCTGGGGAAAGACAAGCAATAATTAATTATGGTTCATGAATCAGTGACTCATGGACCAAATGAGAATTGCAAATAGGATTTGCCTTTATTCTAATATATTTCAGACATTAATAAAGATAGCTGTTAACATTTAAAAACCAGGAGAAAAAAAAATCCAGATGTCCCCACATCCCTTAAGATATCAGAACCTTTATCCCAGGCACCTCTTTGCATGGGATGATGTCAGTAACTGAGTAGAAGTAGCTTTTCTAGACCAGTCACACATGACCATTACAACCGTGATTAAACTCAGCCCATGATGAAGTAACACACAGGGCATTTGATCATTTTTCATAGACTTTGTAGGTAAGAGATTCAAAGATGACTTGGAGAGGCAGTTGTTATCTGATATTTGGGGCTGAGCTGAGAATCAGGCATAGCCTTGCTGGGAAGTGCACATGCATCAGAACCCCAGTGCTGGGCTCAGCTAGTATGGTAACCAGAGCTCTTCTGTTCAACTCTCAGTGTGCCACAGCCGTTGGTTGTGAATGGGAATGTGCAGGGAGAAACATTTCCTTTGTGGCCTACCTCTGAAGTCCTACAGCATCCATGAGGATATACTGATGGAAGAACTGTCAATCAAATTGAAGTCCTCTTTATTCCAAAATCTCTATAGAGCATGTCTAAGGGTGGTTTCATAATCCTGTTCTTCAGAAGCAGGTGGTTGAAGTAAACTCTTCAGTTGATTGTACGCTGTCACCCCAATACTGCCGGTTCTCAAAAAGCCCCTATAATATTTTCACATCTGTATTTATTTTTCTTTTATTACCCTCTCTGTACAGACAATATCCTAGTGTACTGACATGCACCTTTCTGTTTGTAGGTGTTCTAGTATGACATTTATGACATACAATGCTTGTAATGCACCAAGTTAAATTACATAAATGATACTGTCACAATGATCTCATTGTTCTTCTTCCTCTTGGAGATGGCCCAGGGTTTTAAGATTCACCATACTGTATGGACATATGGATTATAACGTCAAAGTACGGCTGGGTACTCTGAGGAATGTCTCCTGCATAGTTCTGTTTGTTCTTACAATGGTGCTCATGGGGATGGGAGTTTCCATTCTCTGCTATGCACTGAGAAAGACAAAGGCATCTTTATTTGACTGATGGGCCTGTGGGAGGAATGCTTTGGGAAACACATCCAAGAGTGGGAGGGCTGTGCCCTATGGTGCATGGACCTCTAATTTGGCTTTCTGGAAAAGCTGTGATGTTTTCATTCTATCAGCAGTATGGGAATGGTCAGAAGCCCAGGGACCCACCACTTAGTGGTTTACAGCTTGGCTGCTGTCTCATTTCATTTCTCTTCTGTGAATTATATTGAATTGTGAACACCCACCACATGCTTCTTAGCCTTTTGGATGCATTCTTCAGTAAGTTAGTTTTCATGCTCCCTGACTGTTGTGATAATTCTGTTGAAAATGTGATAGTGTCCGATGGCCACTGTAACAAATTAGCCCAAATGTGAAGTCACAAAACAACAAAAAAATATAATTTTGTTGTTATGGAGGTCAGAGCTCAAAACTAATCCCACAGAGTGGAAGTCAAGCTTATTTCCTATGGTACTTCTGCAGGCTGTGGTGGTGGATCCACTTTGCCTTTGCCGCTCGAGACTACATTGACACTTAGATGCACCCATCTCATCTCTGCTTATGTGTTCACATTGTCTCCTCTTCTCTGTGTGTCTTGTCTTCACTGGCCCTTTCTCGTAAGGACAGATGTAAAGATATCAGAGCCTACCCTGATAATGTAAAACTATTGATTTATCCCAATGTTCTTGATTTAAGTATTTCTGCACAACCCACACCATATAAAAGCGATGTTGATAGGTCCCAGAGATTAGGACCAGGAGAACTACAAGGAGTCAGTAAGGGTGACACAGGCACAAGAAAACATAATAAAATTAGAAGAACCACACAGAATGTGGGCCTAGTGTGGGGATGGGAGGGAGGCTTGAGGTTGGACACAGAGGAAGGATGAGAGGCTGGATTCTTAGCAGGTGCATGGTCTGAGCAGATAGAAAGAGGGCAGCAGGCATCTGGAAAGGCTACACAGAGTAGGTTAGCATAGGTAGGTATTTATTTTGATTACACCCATATTAGTAGCAAATTACTATATTACCCAAATATTTATCTTCCTCAATAGTGACTTGAGAGCAAAATCTACTTAATGATTCTGTTAGACAAATCCAAGAATCTGTAGAAGTAGAGTTGAAATTGCCCAGGGCCTCAGAATTTCCACTGTTGTAGTTGAGCAGAGCTTAATTTGGAAAAATGTGAGCTTTTAGGGGAATATTTAGTATTATATGAGTATTTAGTGTTCATAAAGCAATATATTTTCATTTGACTAGTTTTTTGAGTTTATATTGTCTGTCCAGTCCTTTTGCAGAAGACAGATGTGTCAGAGTGAATGTGACAATGCTTCAGAGAGTTTCCATTATGTAGGGAAGGGAGTTGACAGCTAAGAAGTAAGCAGGTGGAGGTCATTGCCACAGAAAGAACAAGCGACATCACCAAGGTAAGTCCCTCTGAGGAAAGTAGGTTGTCTTTTTCTACAGGACGGTTGCGAAAGAACAGAGTGTGCTGGTAAGGAAGCTGACTTAGCCTCTACCTCTGCCTTCATGGCCTTGGGTAACTTACTTTCCCATCCATGCTGATTCTTCTCCCCATGCAAAGCAGACAGTAGCAATGCAGTTCCACATCTTGTCTGCGAGCTGCTAGACAACATTTCCTTAGAGAGGCTGCATTTTAGTTCCTTGCCCTTGTATTTGGGTAGAGTTGTGGCTGTTTTGGCCAACATACCACACTAGAAGTGACAGTGGGACTTTCAAAGCTAGATGCCTCAAATCCTGGTGGGCTCGACTGCCTTAGCTAGACCAGTTAGCTCTTGAATCCCTGAGGTGTGTACAAGCTGAGCCATGATCATGAGAATGCCTTCATGGAGGTCTCTGGTCAGCAGCCTTCAAGTTGTCTAAGTTCAGAGTCCTCAGATTCTCCAGCACCTGCTTTTCAAGTTACTACAGCTGTTTCATTCTTCTCAGCTCCAGATCCAAGAGAAGAGAATAGCCATTTCACACTGTATTCGGTGTTGTTTTTTATTTAATTTTTTAAAATTATTTTTCATTTTTTTCAATTTAATTTTATTCATTTTACATACCAATCACAGATCCCCTCTCATCCTTCCTCCTGCTCCCCCCCAAGCCTTCCCACTCCTCTGGCCCACTCCCCATTCCCTCCTCCAAAAGGGTAAGGCCTCCCATGGGGAGTCAGCAAAGCCTGGTACATTCAGTTGAGGCAGGACCAAGCCCCTCCCTCCTACATCAAGGCTGAGCAAGACATCTTATGACCCACAGATCCCTTGGACTTAACAGTATAGGCTATCAGCATAGCCTGGGTTGTTTGTCACCAGTGGTTACATAAGACACAAATATTTTCTACTTCTATACATGCTGTATGACTAAAATGAATTGATGGATGCAAATTTGAACAGCATGATGATATTATATATGTATATGCAGGTGTGTATGTGTGTGTGTGTGTGTGTGTGTGTGTGTGTGTGTGTGTGTGTAGGCAAGATGCCAACCTTGGATGTCATTCCTCAGAAGCTATCCATATTATTTGAGACAGGGTCTTACGCTGGGACTTGAGACTTACCACTTAGTTCAGGCTGGCTGGCCAGCATACCATGGAGACCCTTGGTGTATGTTCCTTCAGTGCTGGGGGTACAAGTGTCTGCTACCATACTCAGAGCTTTGTGTTGGTGCTGGGGATTGACTTCAGCTTCTCATGTTTCTAGGGCAAGCACTTTGCTGACTAAGCTCTGAATAACCCAGGCATGAAAACCATATTTGTTCGTTTGTTTGTTTATTTATTTACTACAGGTATAGAGACTGGGAAGTCCCGGGTTAAAGTAAAATCCTTTTTTGTTGTCTCTTCCCATGGTGGAGGTGTTACAGAGTGAGAGATCATGTCAGAAAAAGAAAGGGCATGAACTCATGCTTTTACTGGAAACCTACTCCCTAAAAACTTCCCCACCCCGACGTAACGGCATTAATCAAAATACAAATGTTTGAACTCAACATTGCTATTGAGAAGTCAGAGTTTAAGTACATGAGTTTTGTGGGACACATTCATACCATAATACTGAGCCATTTAATAATTTTCCATCCAATGATACCACTTCTGTCCCTACAAGTCTCATCCTGTCCTTTAGCCATAAATCTCCAACTTTTCCTTGTTATAGTCAGAGTTGAGTCTAATCGCTCTCCCTCAATGCAAAAATCCTGTTGCAGTGGTCCCCATATCCATCCCAAGAACCCCGAATAAAGTCGGCCTTACCAATGTAGCAAGTGTCACAAATCAGCTTTGGTTTTGGTTTCATTTGTTTTTGTTTTTCGAGACAGGGTCTCTCCATGTAGCCCTGGCTGTCCTGGAACTGTACATCTGCCAAATTGACTTTGAACTCATAGAGATCCACCTGTCTCTGCCTCCCAAGTGCTGGGATCAAAGGTCTGCACCACTATGCCCAAGTATGAATCAGTTTTTGTTTTTGTTTTTTCAAGACAGGGTTTCTCTGTGTAGCCCTGGCCATCCAGGAACTTAGTTTGTAGACAAGGCTGACCTTGAACTCAGAGATCCAATTGCCTCTGCCTACCAAGTACTGGGATTAAAGGTGTGTGCTACCACTGCCTGGCTTATGAATCAGTTTTTAATGACACACACTCACCCCTACACAGGAGTTTTGCTTGTTTCTAAAAAAGTTATTATTTTTAGTGTGTGTGTGTGTGTGTGTGTGTGTGTGTGTGTGCGTGATGTGGGAGGCAGGGTGTGCATATGTCATAATGCACTTGTGGAAGTCAGAGGACAATTTCGTGGAGTCAAGTCTTTCTTTTCACCCTTATTTGAGTCCTGGGATCCGACTCAGGTCTCCAGGTTTGTACGACAGGCACTTTTACCAGCTGACCTGTCTTATCAGTTGCCTGCCTGTCTTATAAAAATAGAATGGAACATGACAGGTGTAAGCCCTGATACCCACCCTGTCCATCTACTCCAGCTGTGTGACGTCCTTAATATGTGCAGCCTCAGGGGTTTTCTGCTGACTGTTTTCTCTGCCTTGGATGATCCCATACCTGTGCATCTAACGCCTTCTTTTTCAAGCTGGACTGAAACCTTACATTATCAATCAGGCACACCCCTTCTAATCTTGCAATACCCTTCACCTCATACTCCTGACCCCCTCTACTTTGTCCCTTTTTGGTATTCCCCCTTCTGCTTCTCTCCACAGTGTGGCATGTTTAAACTCCAAGACGCACCCATGCTGAGGATATGTACCACTGAGCTACAACTCCACCCCAGCTTTTTTTGCTTGATTTTGTTCAAGTCACCAATGGAACTCTTGTGTCCCACTCATGGTTGCGCACCACACGTCATTCGATGGGTGAATATGTCTGCCTGATTCACACAGTGCCAGTGAGCAGAGACACCCGATTGCATGGGGATTCCGTTCCCTCCTGAAGTCATACTCAAACACCCCTAAGAGCAGACTGGGCACAATCCTGAAAGAAGACCTGGAGATGTTACCAGACATGAGGGAGGTCGATCCAAATTCCAGAAGGGGGAAAGCAGACGAGTATAGACTTTGCTTCAGTAGTCTGAGCTGGAGCCTGCAGTTCTAGAAGATCTGCTGATCTGCTTGGCAGAAACTGGGAAAGGAAGGTAAAGTGTTTCCCCAAAGAAGACCTAAAATGTAAGAGTAAACAAAGAAAAGCCACCCATTTATAGGGTCTCTCTTTTCACTATTTAGAAATTAACATGTTTCTAGTCTTTTACTTTTTTTTCCCCCTCCCTGCATTGTCACTCATATTCTGGAGTGTTCTGCCGTTCTGGGCCAGGGACACCAAACTCTCCCTAAAGTTACTAGTTCTGTGACCTCTGTCAATATTGTCAAGCCCATCAAAGAAAGTCAAGATCTCTCTGAGTTTGGCTGGAATAATTTTTTGCTCCTCTAATTCTGCAAGAAGGGCCTGCTCAGTGTGTAATTCAACCTTAATCTTCTGTAACTCTTCAATTTCCTTTTTATTTATTTATTTAATTTTTTTGAGACAGTGTTTCTCTGTGTAGTTTGGGTGCCTGTCCTGGATCTCGCTCTGTAGACCAGGCTGGCCTCGAACTCACAGAGATCCACCTGGCTCTGCCTCCCGAGTCCTGGGATTAAAGACATGTACCACCACCGCCCAGCTGATTTCCTTTTTGAGAAGCTGAAATTCTTCTTCACTAAAAGGATGTATCTCCTGACACTTACCTTCAGGAATAAGGATATTTGGTGGAATACACCAAGTCAACTGCAAAACCAGCTGTGCATTTTGCCAAAAAGGTTATCGAAATGTCCTTTCATGAAGCAAAGACACTTCTCTGTGCATTTACAAATCTACACAGCGATAATCTCACAGTCTGGGATACTCCTGTCTTCTTTAGAATACCCTGTTCAATAGCCTGCATCATTTCTAACAGGTGGCCTTGATGTGCTATGTAGTAGGCAAGTCTGTGATGTGAAGCCAAAGACCTGGGCCTCACAGGCCATCAGATCCCCAGACATCGTGCTTTGCTTTGCTGCCCTCAGTTGTCAAAACTGGATACTTCTGCCACAGTCAGGATAGTTTTTGCCCAACCCCACTGAATTCTGTGTTCTTTCCTTCAAGTAGGCACACACTGGGTGCAGATCATTCAAGTGCCAATTTGAGTACAAGTCTCTAAAAAATAGGTTACTCCCTTCTTCAAATTCCCCTCAGAGCTATTAACTCATCTCTTGTGTCTTTTCTGCTAGATAAGAGTTCCTATGGCTGAGATGAAACATGGAAAGTTCTCAAGCCATCTCAATGAGTGGAATGACCTTTAGAGTTTATGACCACCATGGACGAGACCCAGAAACCACAGCCTGAGAAACATTTTTTTAAATTCAATTACCTAAACCTTGTCTGTTTTGAGAGAAGCAATGGCTAGAGAAATGATTCTTTTAAAATGGCTTGATAAGATAATTTCAATCTTTGTATTCTCCTTATCCTATATATTTGTTGTATTAAAAGAAATCAGTGACCCATGTCTTCTTGCTTTAAAATATTATAGATAATTGGTGTTGTGTGTACCTCAGCATGGGACACTTTCAACATGGCCCCTTGGGTCTTTGTAATCATGAGTGGTTGAGGGTGTCACATCCTAGAAAGTGTCTTATTAGTGTAGACTCTTAGATAATTAAATAGCCAGCATGGATCAATCGATAGGTCATTTCTGCACCTCAGCAATTAATGCTTCTTTTCTACAGCTAAATGTCTTTGAAAAAATGGAAACCTCAAGGTTGTCCTTGACTCCAGATGCCCCCCAGCAACCACCCCATTTCTCTCCAAACACTCACAGGGCTGTCAAATGCGGTGCAGACTTGCTCTCACGACTTCCTCTCATCCCTCTCTCCCTCTCATTTGAAGCAGAGCCAGATCCACACTGTTCTGTGGAGATCACGAGTGGCGTCCACACTGTTGAGTTTGTCACTGTCTCAGAACGCTTGGCCTCAGTCCACCTTCAATCCTCTCTCTTCAAGGTACCCCATGCAGCTCTCAGATCATTTTCTCATCTGACACGGCTGATCACCCTCCTCCTTATGGAATTGTTTCTTCACCACACTACAAGAACAGCCTCTCTTTGGACCCTTCTGTACCTCACCAGAGATACTCCGTCTTGCTTGGTGAAGTTTTTCCTCTATACGCCAATGCCCATCAAAGTATCTCTAAACCAAATCTTTCTGCCAGGTGCTAGACCCTTTTACCAAACCACCTGATGACCAGATACTTCAGACTTGACACTATCAAAGGAGAACTCGTGGTTTCTTTCAAACTACTCTGGCCTGATCCTCTTTTCTCAGTAAATGCCTCTTCCTTTCTCTCAACTGATCACTTTGGGGACCTAGAATCCCCTCGATTCTTTACCCCTGTCTGTCAGATCCGTTCACAGACTCTCATGCATTTGCCTTCAAAATATTTTAAAAATAAGTTTTGAATCTGAACACTTCCCTTCCCCACCATTGCTACTACCCTATTCTCAGCTACCCTCAGGTCTTATCTCATTTATTACAATGGCCTTGTGATGCTGTCCCTGATTGTATGTATATTTCTTTCTCATCTGCTCCCTGAATATTATTTTTTTCTTATTTTTTTTTAAAATTTATTCTTTGTGTCTTTCACATCATGTCTCCCAATCCCACCCGTCTCCCTCCCTGCCCCCTAAATAAAACAAAATAAAATTTAAGAGGAAAAAAAACTAAAAGGAAGGGAAAAAATGTCATCATGGAAGCTGCGGTGTGATAGCAGTGAGTCACTGAGTAAACCCCTTTATCCATACATTTTTACATTCGGGCATTTACGGTGAAGAATCACTGGTCTGGTCTGAAGCCCCTGGTCTCTGCTGCACCATGATGCTGGGCCCTCACCGGGACTCTTCCTGGACATCTCTTCCTGCTGTGTGTCCTGGAGATCCTGCAGCCCTGGGTACGTAGGATCCGCCCCCCACCCTACCACCATCCAAACCCCATCACCACCAACCTCATGCTCCAGCAGATCACAGATGGAGTGGATGTTGGGGGTGGGCCAACAAATAACCCTGGTTCTGGGCCTGGGTAGTTGCAGAGTTGGTCAGCTGCCCAGCTTCCCTCCCCACCCCGTGCTCCCCCCATAACCCCCTCCCCCGTCTTTGCCACCAGGGTGAGCGCTCCAGCATTGCCCTGGCTAGCTCACCCCTTGCAGCAATGAGCAAGGGGTGGGGCAACTTCTTCTGCTTTCATGTCTTCAGGGTGGATTCTCCCACACCTACACCTTCAGGGCCAGCGCTAATGTGCTGTGCAGGCAAAGTGTAGGGGCCACTCTCCCAAGTGCTGCAGCTGGTTGGGGCCAGGGCCAGCTCTCCCACCTGCCTCAGGCGTTGACGGATGGGCAAGAGAGGGCATCTCTCCCCCACCCATGCAGACACAAGACAGATGAGTAGTGGGGACAGCTCTCCCATGCTCACAAGCTCGGGGCTGGCTCACTGACATCTCCGCCCACAGGTCTGGCTCTATTGTACTGCCCAGGCAAGGTTCAGGGCCTGCTCTCCTGAGTGTTGCAGCTGGTGGGAGGCAGGGGCAGTTCTCCTAGCTGCCTCAGGCGTTGATGGACTGTGGGGGGGGGGGGCATCTCTCAAGCATTGGATTACTTCATTCCTTAGCTCTGAATCTTGTTGGACCCTTTTATCCCGCTGAGAGCCCATAACTGGTAGAGTGGTCTACAAGGTTGACATGCACCTCTGACACTACCTGTACATCAGACTACATCACTTATTTCTCTTTCCATGGAATAGTCTGCTCCAGTCACATGACTCTTGCTGATAATCAAATCAACTGTTCCATCTGCCTGGAGTGATCTTTTGCTTGGCAGCCCATCCAGAATTCTCTTCATATTTCCATTCAATTGTCTTCCTTTTAGAGACTTCTCAATAAGACCCAAGTGAAACATCCTTCTTATCTGCTATGGTCCATTTTCTTTTCCTGCTGTGTTATTTCTTTTACAGGCACTAGCAGAGTGTGACATATGTATTTATTACATACCTCCAGCCTCTGCATTATAAACCTCCTGAATCAGAGATTACTTTTTAAATTTAAAATTTTAAACATTTAAAGCCTCCACACTTAGAATAGTACACCAGAATATGGCAGGCATGAGGAATATGATGAATGAGTAAATAAAACTACCAAGAAAAGGGTTTCCCCTTGCAGTAGCTCACACTTCCAGAGAGTTCTTTAAATTATATATACCATAGCTGCAATAATATCTGAAAATCCTGCTAGCTCCCGTTACTGCCTTTTGGAATGAGCTCATGTCACCGTATCAAAGAATGATGGAGTCTTAGCTTTGAAACCAATCAGGGAGGTCATTTAATACAGGTCTTTATGTTGCTCTTGTATATTCCAAAAATGTCTCAACCATTTCACAACTGCCAAGAAACCCATCTTCTGACCTTGCATTTTGGATTGAAATCTGTCATTTCTCCTTTTTGATCCAGAGTCACAGAGTACTAGTTGAATGGATTATCCTCATAACAGCCCTTCAACTGTGGCAGACAGCTGGGCTGGTTCCTTTTTGACTTAGCTTTCCAGACTGAAGAACACCTGTCATTCTTTCAATTGCTCTATATACAACATGATTTTGAGACCTCCCTCCAGTACTCCTCTGAATGCTTTTAAGTTTGTTCTGTTTTTTTTTTTATGCAATTGCTGCCCAAAGTGGAACCAGCACTTTAGCCACAGTCACATTGCTTCAGAGCTCATGTCTCTCTGCTTCTTTTCTTCTTTTATTCAAATCCATTTTTTATTGAATTTTTTTTCGTATAATATATTCTGATCTTCTTTCCCACCTCCTTCTAGATCTTCCCTACTTCTCCACCCTCCCAACTCTGTGCCCTGTCTTTTCTCTGTCTTTAAAAAAATAGGCAAAATAATAAATATCAATAAAAGCCCAAACAAACCAGCATAAAAAGAAACATACATGCATGCACACATTGTATAAAAACATAAAATCAGATACCATAATATATAAGCAAAAGATCAGTAAGAAAAAAAATGTCCCAACAAGGCAATATGAGACAAAAAGTCTACAAAAATATCATTGAGTTTATTTTTTGGTTGACCATCTACAGCTGGGCATGGGACCTACACTTAAGTGTGGGTAACACAGTGAGACTCCGTTGGAGTAAACTAATTTTTCTTTTGCAAGAAGACTTTAATTGGTTAGAGATGGGATCCCTCTTTCAGTGATCCTGGCTGGCTTAAACCTGTACAGTCCCTGTGCATGCTGCCACAGTCTCTGTGAGTTCATATGTGTCTTGTGTCTGAAGTCACTGTTTCTTTGGTGTCTGGCTCTTAGAATCTTTCCACCTCTCCTACCACAAAGTTCCTGTGGCCCTGAAGGAAGAAATTTGAAGAAGACAAGACATTTAGGACCAAGTGTTCGAAAATCTCTCACTCAATGCAAACTGTCCAGTTGTGGGTCTCTGTGTTAGTTCCCATCTGCTTCAAGAGGAAGCTTCTCTGATGATGATGATCCTGGCACCGATCTCTGCCACTCTTCTTAAGAGCTTGTGTGTTTAATAAACATGGCATTTGTTTCATCTTGGAGCATTTGTTGTCATCACACAGTGGACACATATTTAAACTAGTTCTGCATGTTCTTAGTCCCCCTTCCCCTCCTGTTATTCCTCCTTTGAAAATCTATACTTTTACTATTACCTTTCATCAATGAAAGTTATTATTAAGTTGTTCTGTCCAGGTCTCTATAAGCCTGATTTTGAGAAAAATTTAAAATCATTGAGTAGAACTTCACTTTGATCCCTGGACATTTCCCATGTACTCTCCAGTCCCCTCTTAGTGTCTTTGAAGTTATAACACTTTGAAACTTCGTTTCTCAATTCGCCTACATATCTGCTTAGTCTGCCATGTTTTAAAGTCACATTTTAAGTCTTTATGCTTCCATCATGCATGTACTAGGTAAGCATATAAGTGGGTGTTCAGAAGAGCTATCTTTTCTGAGTTAATACACTGATGCTTACTTTAAGGCACTTGCCAGGCGGTGGTCGTGAACACATGACTCTATGGACTATCTCTGAGGCATAAACTATGACTTGAGGAGAATCTACCATAAGCCCTTGTCCATATCATAGTCTTCCTTTGTGTCATATAATACCATAGGAGATCTCTAGAGCTTTGCTGGTAACACTGTTCACAATGCTTAGAAAATTTCCAGTTTGAATCCTTAGTAAGACCGGAAAATGCATGCATTTGCCAAGACTTGCTATGAATAAATTGATATTAGCTGCTTCTAGCTCATTATGTCTTCTTAAAGAAGCCTGGAGTGACAACATACAGCCATGTCAGGAAGAAAAGTAAGTATAGATGCACATCCCTGTCCATTTGGCTAAAAGAGGACTTCCTGTGTGCTCAGTATCAACTCATTAAACATGTAGAGTTAGTTAATATTATCATTCCTATTTTGTGGATGATAAAACTGAGTCATAGGGATGTGAAGTCATTTTCTTAGACTGCTTAGCTACTGAGAAGTGGAGCTCAGGCACTCATTACTTTCATAGCTTTAACACTTTCCCCTTTTTATGCTGTTGTTCACACCTCTCCACCATGTTCCTTTTGGTCACTTCTCAGCTATCTCCTATGAGTAATACAGTGTAATGATAGCAGATATGAACTTAGGAATTAGATAGACCTGAACTCAAACTGAAGTTTCACCACTGCTAGCTGTGTGGTCTTAGACAAGACACTTCATACTTCTGAGCCATGCTTTCCATATCTTTATTAGGTTGATGGTTGTAATATCCACTCTGGCATTGTCATAAGGATTAGTTGTGAAGCGTTCTCTGGACAGGGTGTGGCACACTTTGGAGATACTCACAAAACAGATGATGTTGTTGTTACCACAATATTGAAATGATTGTTATTATATAAGGTGGGTGTGACTCTCTATTCAAAGTTCCAAGGCTCCCATGGAGTGGCTTGAAGTTATCACCTCATTGACTCTATTGCAACTCAGGGAACTCTCCTTCTAGCTATCTGAGAGGCTTTCCAACCAAATGCTAGCCTTATAAATTGGTCCTGCACCATTTAATGAGATATTCATCTTCCTGAGTATCCACAGTCCACTCATTAATTGCATGTTCTGGAATTTGAAATTTAATATTCAGATCATTCTTCATTTTGGTTCCAATGTCTCCCAGTGACAAGCTTCGTGTCCCCCTAACATTTCCCCCAGGCTTTTCTGATTTTCTTTCTAAATGGTAACCCTGGAGTTTGAGTTTTTCAAAATCATCAAGTTGCTCTCCCACAATGTCCTTGCTTCTTTTGTTTTTTAGGTATCTGCTTATCATTCCTGTTCTACTTCTAATCAGAGGAATTTCCTTACAGTATAAGTGGACTCAAGCCTTCAGTAGTGTCTTCCTCTTTTCCCAGGCATCAACAAAACACTGGTGACCCATTTCCCACCATGCCTCAGATTTCTAAGTATTTTTATACATAGCCTGCTCTGATCTCCTCACAGGACACTATCCATAAGATGTGTTGCCATTACCCTAACATATTCTCATTTCTTTAGAGGTTTTCAGCAAATATCTTGTTCGCAAAATCACTGGGTTGTTTTTAATCAAGAAAAGAAAATAATAATTGCTTTTAGCATGAGACTAAAGCATGTTTGCTTCTTGATAACTGGTACCATTTTTTTTCTCATGTAGTCTCTTAATGGGAGATATGCAATAATCCTTCATTAAAGATGCATGAGGATGCTAGCAAAGCAGACGCTGCAGAAATAGAGATTTGACCAGAGTCCAGGTCTGTCTCTTCCAAGCTGTATGATTTTGAGTCAGGCACTTTGCTAATTCCTTCTGCTAAAATCAGGCCACCTTGATCACTGTCTCATGGGCTTGATGCAGGTATTAGATAAAATAAAGCATTTAACACAGTCTCTGACCCATAAGATGCATTAAATGATGGTTTTAAAATGATTATTCTTACCCATGGTAGCATCATCCTTGTACCAGTTGCTGCACATCTATCATTTCAATTAAACTTCACATGAATTTTTCCAGATGTGCTGCAAGTGCTCTGTGATAGACATTGAAATAACTTGGCCCAGGTCCAACTAATCATAAAGAGTAAAGTAAAACATCTACTTGGATGCATCTGCTCCTGAAACTATTATCTTTCCTTCTCTTCTCCCTAGTCTTCAGATTTTCCCTATTCTAAGTAACTTTGAGTTTTCAGTTGGTCATTCCTTAAAAATTTTAAAATCCAAGCTGATGTCTTTAATGCTAAGCAATGGGCTGTGTGCATGGCTGTTGGTACCTTTCAGTCCAATCACTCAACCACTGTGTCTGAAGCTGGGCTATAGAGATGAACTACCAGGGACTTTGCTCTTAGAGAAGTCACAGAACACTACAGAGTTCTATGAAAATATGTTAACATATAAGGTTTGACTGAAACCCCAAGATAATAGATAACCATACTCTGAAATGAGGTGGACCACACAGGATGAAATGTATGAGGAGTTGGTAGTCAAGAGCACTTAGCAACCCAAATGTCTCATGTCCATCAAGATATGGAAACACTGAGAGAGGAGATGATTTGGAGAGTGTGGGGAGAATTCCCACAGAGCTATATCTGGTCTGACTCCAGAGTGCTAACACCTAGCCTTAATCCACCTTTTGTTTCTTTTGTTACCCTCTATGTGAATCTTGTCTGAGAGTTTCCCAAGGGGACAAGGCCAAATGCAAATTCTTGATTAAGAAATATCACAGTGTGATGAATTTTTCCCAACCAAGTTTTGCATAGATTTTATAACTTGTATATTGAATTCCATCCTGAAGGGCTAAGGAACACCTGCACCCCATGTTAGTCTATTTAGCAAGGCCAATCAGAGAGTATCATTTGAAACTGAAAGTTGCAAGCTGCAGTAGGTTTTAGACTGATGTTCACTCAAGACATTGTATGAGGAATGGTCCACAGGAGAGATGGATGAATTGACCAGATTGTTCTCAGAATTTTGACTGCTTTTGTAGCATGAATCTTAAAGAGTCTTAATAAAATCAAACCTGAGCCGGGTATTGGGGTGAACACTGGAAGGTCAGAGACACAGAATAAGCCACAGCTATCTCACCTTGCCAGATCCTCAGCTAGTCTTGCTTCCTCAGACTGGAAGCCTCTATGTCTTCATATCTGAATGACTCTCAGCTGAACTGCTGCTAGAAGCCTGAATGCTTAACCAGGCCAAATGCTTCTCCAGGCCAAAATGCTTCTCCAGGCCAAATGCCTCTAGTTTCTGGTCCTCACGCCTTATATACCTTTCTGCTTTCTACCACTACGCCCTGGGATTAAAGTCTCATTTTTCTGGGATTAAAGGCGTTGTCACCATACCTGGCCATTTCCAATGTGGCCTTGAACTCACAGAGATCCAGAGGGATTTCTGTCTCTGGAATGCTAGGATTAAAGGCATGTGCTACCACTGCCTAACCTCTGTTTAATATTGTGCCTATTCCGTCTCTGACCCCAGATAAGTTTATTAAGGTACACAATATTTTGGGGAACACAATACCACCACATGCTTTCATGATTCTGACATGGATATATGCATAAGAGAGCCAGTGTGGCTTTGCTCCAGCAGGTGGCCTAGGCTGGACACAGGTCTCAGATGGAGCTGTGGGCATGTTTCTGGGATATGTTGAGGGTATAAACCATCTGTTGAAATAGAAGTACCCATGCTCTGCACTAAGGGAGCTATGATCAGCCACCCTCAGCAACTGGGAATGGTTTCTGAAGGATCCACAGAAGAAAAAGAGTGAGCTTCAAATACTTCCATGCTCACAAAGCACAAAGTCAGTTCCAAAAATACTAGTCAAGCAAGAACATGCCTCCTCTTCTCTAAGTCCAGAGCAACAGAACTCACTCTGTAAGTGATGGAAAATTCTCAGCTCCAGGATTCTTATCTAGCATCAACCTCATCTATGGAAGAGGAGGCTGACTTTGAAGTCAAGGTTGAAGTGTAGAGTGATGTATAAAAGGGCATCTAAGATTTGCATGTAGATGATGCTTGGTGATCCAAAGGACATTAACTTTTATTAACTAAGAGATTATAAAAACTCACTTGATTGCACCAGTTTTCATCCAAGTGTAGGGGATAATTGTCCTCAGTGAATACATTTTATAGGGAACACAGTAAAGTTGCTTTCTGCTCAAGTCCCATGTGTCCATATTATTAGTTATACAGGGGACCTGAATGGACCTTGTTCAGCAGGTGCTGAGACTCTTAAAGAGTACTTTGATATCTTTGTGCAGCATTATATCTACTGCTTGAACATTTATCTCTATATTTTTTGTATTCCATAGGTGGACACATCCTTCAAGAGACATGCCTATTTCCATTTCCTCCCATCCTGACTACATTGAGTTTTCTGTGGACTTTCAGAGTGTTTTCTTCCTTCACTGTTTTTTCCTATGTCCTCTCATTGATCAGTCAGAAAACAAGATTACAACGTTCATGAATATGCATTGTCTCCCTGTATTAGGACATGCTAGTTTATTACATTAAAAACCTGGTGGTGTTCTTTCTATCACATCTACCTTACCTTGTTTACACAGCTTGTCAGGAAGAATATGGAGAGAACATGGGGCATTATATCATGCTGACTTGGCTCCTTTCCTACGGCTGTTCTCATTTCAGGATGGGCAACCTTGGAACCCGGCCGTATAGTGCTCAAGTTCCTGTAGTTTCACTCCTGGTTTTCACAGTATTACAGAGAATTAATTATACTGCAGACTGGGAGGCATGGACAGCAGAAATTTATTTTTGTGCACTTCTGGAGGACAGAAGACTAATATAAAGACATTGAAAGGCTTGGTTCTTTTAAAAACTGAAGATGAATCTGCCCCATAAGTCTTGCCTAAATTCTGGTGATCTATGGGCCAAATCCTTGACTTACGTGCACCATTCCAATCTCTGCCTTTATCTTCCCATGGATTCTCTCCTGTACGCACTTGCACTTCTAATTTTTTCTCTGTAAGAATACAATTTGTGTTACACTAGGGACGCACTCTTCAACTTAAATTAACTAATTATATTTACAATACCTTCATGTCCATATACTCTCACATTCTGGGGATTACAGCTTCAGCATATGAATTTGGGGTTAGGAGTGGGCATGCATAAAAAATAAGCCCACGACAATCATCTGCAAGCTTTTCTAACTCTTCTAGGATGTACTTGCTCCTAGCTCTTTAAGACACTCTGACCCATGTGCACACTGTTCACCCCCTGACCTCTCAAAATAACCCCCTTTAGAACCTGGGCCAATTGTGCTTGGGTACCCTTTATTCCCAATTGGAAATGCTTAATTTTCTCCCTAAATTTCCTTTTTTTCCCTTCTTAACTTTTTGGCATTGCAATTCAATTTGTATTCCTGATTTGCACTCCAGTCTTTTGGGTATTGAAATGTCATCTTTCTTCGACCAGTAGCCTTTGGCTAAGCTTTTCCTTTGGCTCTTGGGGCTTTAGACTTGTTCTTGCTCCAGGCTTATGGAATCTAATCCCAGTCTTGCCAGAATCCAGGCTGGCAGCCTTGCCTCTCTCTGCTTGAAGCTGCTTCAAGAGTTTGACAGGGGCCTCAAGGACCCCTTGTGGGACATCAGTTCTGTGGCAGATTAGAGGTAAGTTCATGGAAGTGCATTTCTCCCTCATTGAGAACACACAGCCCGGTCTCATATCCCTGTCAGATAGGTGCCTACATCTAAATGATGAAATGTAAGTACAAAGTTTGTATGTGCCTGGGGCTTGGTACAGAATAACCATCTTTGCTACTCTCTGTGTTCCTGTCTGAAGTCTGAGTGCAGGGGACTCGAAGGCCCTAGAGAAACATCCACTACACAAAAATTGCCTGGGTCCCCGAATTACAGTGTAGAGAAACTATCCGCTGAATCCTTGAGTTGAGGACTGTTACATTAACAAAAAAATTCTATTGTTCATGCCATTTGAGGGGTGTTTGAATAAGTGGATATAATTGCCCAAACCAAGAAGTCTGAGCCAAAAAAGGAGGAAAGCTGAATTTCCCTCTCAGTTTACTTGCAGGTTTTGAAGAATAGAGCCTCCACCTCTGTCTCGAATGTGCCAGGGCTGGAGTTGACTTTCTGCTAAGGGGCCAGGGTCCTGTTGAAAGCTTTATTACTTACTGTATTCTTCCTCCCTCTCCTCTCTCCCATTCCCTCTCTCTGTCCTTTCCCGTCCCCTGTATCTGTAGCCCCCTTTAGCTTCATTTGGCAGTTATATAACTATGTGCTAAAAACTTCCAGTCTTTTGTAAGGTGAAGTTTCATTTGTGATTGGGGAGAGGGAAAAGAGTGAACTGGATGGGAATAAGGATTCTCTGCAGGGAGACAGAAGGGAAGGTCACCGATGAAACCGATTTTCTGCAGGCTCTTCCAGGTCAGTGTTCAGTAAGCAATGCACTTAGGGAAGAGGAATGCAAAGAGGGGCAACATGGAAGCAGGGGGTAAGAAAAAAACCTGGAGACTTCAATTGGAAGATACTTTCAAACATTCAAACACAATACAAATAGGCTGTTTCCTTCCTCCTTTTCTTTTCTGTTTTTGCTTTTGTTTTGAGGCAGGGTCCCCTGTAGGCCATGCTGGCTTCTAACTTGCTATATAGCCAAGAATGACTTTGAACTTCTAATACTTCTGTTTCTTGTCTTTACCTCCCTAGTCCTGGGATTATAAGCATATGTCCTATATCCTGTTTATGTGGGTCTGAGGAATTGAACCCAGGGCCTTGGACATGTAAGGCAAGCACTCTACTAGCTGACTATATTTTCAGTCCCCAGACTGTGTTAGAGTGTGTTTTAAGGAATGGGGAGGTGAGTGTGGTGTGGAATATTCCTTTACACTGTGTGAATATATGTCACTGTGAGTGGGTTAATAAGGTGACTGGCCAATGGCTGGACAGGTAGAGGTGAGGGGGGACTTGCAGACAAAATGAGAATGTGAAGAGGAAGAGGAGGAACCTCATAATTGGGAGGAGATTTGGAGAGAAGGAGATGAATGAACTTGCCATACTGAGAAAAGGTATTGAGCCACATGGCAGAGAATAGATGAGAAATATGGGTTAATTTAAAACGTAAGAGTTAAAATGTAAGGCTAGTAACAAGCCTGAGCTATTGGCTGAGCATTTATAATTAATAATAAGTCTCAGTGTGGTTACTTGGAAGTGGCTGCAGAGACACAGAGAAACTCTGCTTACAGTGTGGCTCAGTAGCAGGAACACAGAACTCAGTTTGTATTCTGGAAGCTGATCTGCATCTCAGTCTCAATTTTGCATCTCATAAACTGTGAGAACCAGTGCCCTGGGCTTCCACTGCTTCCTTCTTTGTCAAACAAGTGCCTTTTTTTTTTTTTTTACAGGGTTGTGAAGCCTAATTTGCCTGAATGCTGGCCTGGCCCTTAAACTTGACTCATTCGCCAGTGTGTGCAGTAACACTGGGTCTCAATTTTTCCCATTACAGTATGTTCTCTAGAATGGGGGCAGATTGTGACTGATTTTGCAGGCCAGGCTGGGAAATTTGGTTTTGCCCCAGGGGTAAAGGAGAAATATTAAGGATAATGGAGGCATGGGAACCTTGAAGACTGGCTGTTCAAATCACTCGCCTGCAGGATTGTTTGGCTTCCATCTTTCCTCTCTGTGTATTGGGAAGCAGAGGATTTTAGGTGGTTCCAAGGTCATCCTCAAAGCCCTACATTGTTCCTTCCTGGAACTTTCCTTTTGGGAGATGCAGAGGGGGCACTGAAGCCTCTCTAAATACAGAGCTGGCTTCCTATTATTCTCGGGTAATTATGCTCAGAGCCCTAAGTGCCAGTTGTCATTAAGGGTGCTACTATCCAAGCATCTGCAAGGTCTCACCAATGGCTTTCTGAAGCCTTCAGACCAGAATGTCTATGGAGATTCAGACTTTGACCTCAGCAGCAACTAAATTCTTGGTGAAAATAAAGCTATTATGTCAAGGGTCCTTACTACCAAAACAAGGGAGCCCAGAGGCTCTCAATGTCATTGATTCTTCTTCTAACCCTCACCATCTGTTAACATACACACTTCTTTATGGATCCAAAATCTCTATCAGGAAGAGGCTTCGTCATTCTAACCGAGTGCTCCCTTATAGGAGGCCTTAGAGAGCTGCTGTTAAAACAATCGGGGGGGGGGGGATCTATTTTTCTTGGAAAAACACCTAGCTTTAAAACGATTGCAAAGGTCAAAGGTGTCAGGCTACATCTAGCTTCTTTTTTTTTAGGCTTGTCTGTAAGTGCTAAGTCAGAGGTTGCTGCTAAGGAGGGTCAAAAATTCTGTATGGTACCTAAGGATGATCAGATATCCCGGTACCTGTAACACTGCTAGGGATGAGTAGGGTTCTGATGCACAGAGAGGTCACATGAGACTGAAGCATGTTCAATAAGCAAAGGAGGGACTAGCTGGCATGGAGAAGGATGCATTTCTAGGTTTCCTCTGAGGTTATCTGTTACCAGACAAGCATCAATGCACATGCTTTTACTCTTGGCATCAGTAAGTGGGGGAGGCCTTGCAACCCATCCATCTTAGGACTCTCTTTTTGCCTGTTGATATTAGCGAGCAACTTGTCTCCCCTGCTCACCGTGTGCCAAGCATTCACCTGATATACATATATTACCTTAATTCTTTTTTTTGGCTTTGTAAAATGGTATGTTCTTCCTTTCCTTCCTTCCTTCCTTCCTTCCTTCCTTCCTTCCTTCCTTCCTTCCTTCTTTCCTTCCTTCCTTCCTTCCTTCCTTCTTTTCTCTTCCTTCCTTCTTTCCTTCTTTTCTATTCCTTCCTTCCTTCCTTCCTTCCTTCCTTCCTTCCTTCCTTCCTTTCTTTCTTTCTTTCTTTCTTTCTTTCTTTCTTTCTTTCTTTCTGTTGAGTCCAGGGTCACTTTAACCCTGGCCCTATTTTTATTTTTATTGAAAATAGATTCTTCTCTCATACAACACATCCTGACCACAGTTTCCCCTCCCTCCACTCCTCCAGGTACATACTCTAAGAATATTTTAATGAATTTATTTTACATTAATTTTTTTCATGCAATATATTTTGATCATATTCTTTTCCCACCCTCAATGCTTCCCAGAACCTCCCCATTTTTCTACCCACCCACATATTTTTTTTTAATTCCATTTTACAGGCGAAGAAAGAGAAACTCAGAGATATTGAACCTTATTTCAAGGCCTGTATTTCAGCCAGGAAGTGGCAACCAGGAACTTGATGTCCTGAAACTGCCATGTTTGCAGTGCCAGCTCCAAGAATGATGTTGGAAACAGACAGGTTTCAGAAGTTTGTCTTAAGTGAGAGATTTGGACTTCAGGGCCAACAGACACTGTGCTGCTCTGACTCAGAGTTGGCAGAATATCCTTCTGAGGACGTGGCTGTTTGGAGACAAGTCTCACTCTTTTAAACATATGCTACAGTTTAAAATAGAATGAGTTGCACTGATGGTTAATTCTATCTGGGTGCCACATGCTTGTCATGGGGAATGGGACTTTCAGGTAAGATTATCTGACAGTAGTGAAGGATGGTGGCAGCCAGAAGGGAGGTAGACACCGAGAATTAATCCTTCCAAGCTTGTCTGGCTTTCTCTGTTCTCTGTCACCTATTCCTGCTGGCCCTGCCCCCCATCTTGTAGGAGAGAAGACTGACTTGAACCCAGGTCTCCTTTTGGGCTATTTTTCCCACTCAACACCTGGTTTGCATGATCTGCAACATGTTGTGTTCTAAGATTAATGAATCTGCAGAAACTGTGGGGTCTCTCCAGCAACCCTAACCTCCTGTTCTTCTTCTGAACATTGCTCATGGACCATAGCACACAATGCCGTACATGTAAATGGTCCTTTTTTTTCCTGTCCCTAAACATCTA
Source organism: Peromyscus attwateri (assembly GCA_902168425.1). Classification (NCBI taxonomy): domain Eukaryota; kingdom Metazoa; phylum Chordata; class Mammalia; order Rodentia; family Cricetidae; genus Peromyscus; species Peromyscus attwateri. Next base: position 1,116 of record CABHPP010080078.1, on the reverse strand, counting down.
CACATGCATTTCAATAGCAACTTTATTAATAATTGTCCAAACTTGGTAACAACCAAGATGTACTTCAATTGGCACATAGATAGATTTTGACACATTCAGAAAATGAGATATTATTCACAACACATAAATGAGCTATTAAGCCATGAGAAAACACACAAGTCATTTAAATGAATATTACTAGGTGAAGGAAGGAATCAGAAAAAGATGTAGATTGTTTGGTCCCTCCTGCCCCAACTACTTGGCATTCTGGGAAAAGCAAAGCTATTGGTAAGAAAGTCAAGAAACAAAAACCAGTGCTTGCCAGGGGTTTATGGAGGGAGGAAGAGAATGAAGGGCCCTTTTCGCACAGGGACACTATTCTCCAGTTCTTAATGGTAGCTGTACTCTGTTATGTATCTGTCTGAACCTGCGGAATGGATAATGCCAAGAGTAAGTCCTAAAGTAAACCATACCTGCAGGGTGATAGCATGCCCAAAGAGACTCAGTTGTTATCAATGTAACATTCTGATGAGAAAGATTGATAATGTCGGAGGCTGTCTGCATGGGGCAACCTCATGGGAGTGAAATCCCTCCACCTTCCATTCAGTTTTACTGTGAATCTCAAACTGCGAAATAACAACGTCATTAGAAGAAGAGAAGTGCCCAGGAATAGTTTCTGAGAACTAAGCCACACTCCCTCTTGCCTGACAGGTGTTCTCCATAACCAATTGCCATTATCCATGTCCCTAATAAACTGATAATATAAATATGAGTCACGCTATGAGGAAATCATTATGAAAAAGAGTATTCATAGCTGGTCTATGGTAAACTGCTCAGGTAGACTCTTGTAGATCTCTCCTAGCTCTCATCTTAGTCCTTCAAGGTTCTGTCTGAAGTTACTGAAGGATGGCGGGTGAACTGACCAGGATTATCTGTAGTTAGCTTCCTCAACTTACCTGGGTTTCCTTTTGTAGTGGTCCTCAACCAGTGGGTTGCAGAAAAGGGGCTGCATATCAGATATTCTGTATACAATGTAGTACATAATATAAATATCAGATATTTACATTGCGGTTCATAACGGTAGCAAAATTACAGTTATGAAGTAGCAACGAGAATAATTTTATGGTGTGGGGGGGG
>CABHPP010080072.1:0-14210 GCA_902168425.1 Peromyscus attwateri | reverse complement strand
ATTGTAAATTCTTAGAAAAGCCAGTGAGCCTCATCCTAGTTATCAGAGTTGTAAAGTAAATAGGGAAAACTCTACACTCAATCTCTACCCATCCTTTAGGATAAACATTCATTAAGAAATATGCACAATGAACTTGATCAATATTATTTTAATTTTGAAAAATAAAATTTAATAACTCAAGGAATTTGCTTCTTCTATGAACATGGATGTAGCAAACTATGAAGGATTCTTTGATATTTTGAGTTCCATAATTTAAGTAACATCTGAATGAACCTAGTAAAATATCACAGATAAAAATCTCCAGTGAGCCCAGGATGGTGCTACATGGATTCTCTTATTACTCAGAGGACTGAGACATGTGGATGACTATGACTTCTAGGACAACCTAAAAAAATGGGTAAAAGTAAAATAATTTGAAGATGTTAATAAAAACACTAGCCTCTGAGTATGGAGAGATGTCTTAACTGGGTAGATATCCACAGTTGGAGTCCTAGAAGTCTGTGAGATCACATTCTCCTGTTCTTCCTAGTGAAGGGTTACCTAGAGCTGCTTCTGGGCTCCACACACGGCTGTACTCCCAAATTCACACACCCATACACAGAAAATATACAAATAAACAAAAAATAAGGATAAATCTTAAAACTATTTTCCATGTACATTTTTGAGCAGATACGTACACTGTACATAAAACTAAAATGCTAAAGAGGAGAATCAGAATCCAAGACATGTGAAGTGGGAAGGGAGGATAAACACAGGCAGGCATGTCCGCATCCATTAGTTCCACCATATCATTGTATTCTGGAAAAGTCGTTAATTTTTGTTAACATTTTGCTTACATGCACTTTGTCATTAATGTTCAATGAAACAAATAGTTTAAAATTCTCAGTTCCTAATGCAGTGAACAGGGATTGATATAATCCACACAAGCATAAATACCTTTGAGGGTCAATCAATTTCTAAGACTCTAGACATCCTGATATCTCAGTGTGAATTAATGCTGGCTTAACGGCCTCTGGGCTGTACTTAGAAGGATATTTTGACAAGCATGAGGTGGACAACAACCAGGGTAAACAACTTGTCCCCATACACTGCCCTTAGGGTCCAAAGTCCCAGAGGTGGATCTGAGCTGGGAAAACAGGGCCCTAGAGGTTCCTCTTCCACAATGCTCTCTATCACTACCACTGGGAATTCTTAGAGAAGCCAATCAGCCTCATCCATAATACGATTATAAAATGAACACAGACTAGCAGAGTCTCAGTGTCCACTCTTCAAGAAGGATGAAGACCTTTGTCCCTGAGGCTCTTCTCCTGCTGATCCTGGCCAACCTGGCCCTGACGAGGCATCCAAAGGGTGAGTGTGGGTGTCAGGAGGGAAAGGACCTAACCTGGGAGAAAAAAGGACTCCATCACTGGGGCTGCAGCACAGGAAAATCTGTCTCTCACCTAGTCCAGCCAAGACCTTCTGGTCCCTGGTTTATTTTATAATATAATCCCTGTCCCCTGTTTGCTGCTCCCCTGGGAGCAATGTGGGGAGCTTCATCGGGAACTATGTGGGGTGCTCTAGATCTAAGGCCCACTGCACCTAGGTTCACACTCTCTGAGCTTTTTGCAAGCTCTCATCACCGGGCCTCACCTCCTGGAGCCCCAATTCATATTTGATGTCTACTTGGATGATCTTCATGTTGAGAGATTCAACAGCAGAACAGAGACTCCAAGACTGGAGCACTGTGCACCATGGGTGGATCAGCAAGAGCCAGAGTATTGGGAGAAGAGGACACAGGACATCCTGAGCCTAATGGATATCTACAAGGATGCCCTGAAGAAAATGCTTTACTTCTATAATAAAAATGAAAGTGGTGAGTGAACCTGAATCAGAAATCCTAAGTTTCAAGCTCCTTACAGGTTTGCTTCAGTTCTCCAATCCTGTTCCCCGTATCCAAGATTTACTCCCTTAAATGGGACCCATGTAGACTAAGCTATAGAGAGCCTTGGGTAACTGACCTGGTGTTTTGTACAATTTAAGCTAAATGTGGCTATTTACAAAGGGAGGGACTCAGCCACAGGAGGGGCCCAAGGGACCTGGCCCTGTGAGCTTGACTCAGAGATTGGTCTTGGACAGGATATCATACACTCAAGATCCTGATGGCCTGTGATGTGTTGCCTGGAGGGTACTACAGACTTGGAACATTTAAATTATCCTTCCGTCCCAAAGATGCCCTTATGTTGATTGTGAGTGAGAACCTTTGGTTGATTTCTGGCGACGGTGCTTATTACCTGGCCAGCGAGTGGAACAATGAAGATTTTCCAAATTACATGAAGACTTTACTCGAGTGTAAATGTGTACATTTTCTCCTCCCAATGTTGCAACACGGGAAGGAGATTTTGCTGAGAACAGGTAAGGAAAGAAACTGCCACATCTGCTCTGACACTGGAGCCCCTGTCCCCTGAGGATTCCTCCTCAGCAGGGAGAAGCTGGATACTATCTCAGTCTTGAATCAAAGGGGGAAGAGTGTCATGGGTTTCCTAATTCAACAAGAGAGAGGGGCTGCGATAGGACTAAGCCTTCTCTCAGGATAGTTCAGTCTGTCAGTTAAGCAGCATTTCCCTTCCATTTGCCTTGTGAACCATGATCTCTGTCATGCCTGTTCACTGTCCATGTACTTTGGAGGTCTGAGTCCAGTGTCACTGAGTCTCAGTTACCATCCAGTCACAACCAGAAGTCCGTATTCACAGAAGTCTCCTGCTCTGTGCTGGCTGATGCTGATTCTGAATCTTTCCAAGGAATAGATTACCCCATTTTTATTCTGAGATTCAGCCAGTGTGTGGGGTCCACTTTTGTCCTCCTAGCTTTGTCCTTTTGTCCTATGCAATCAAAACAAGGTTGCAAGCACATGGATGGATCTTCAGGAAGAATGAAAAAGCCTGAATTTTCCAATTTATTCCCATCAGACATCCCGAAAATACATGTGATCCATGAGGTCATAGATGATGGGAAAGTCACTCTAAGGTGCTGGGCCATGAAATTCTATCATACTAAAATCAACGTAACCTGGCAGAGAGATGGGAGCAACCAGACTATAAACATGGATGTGGTAGAGACCAGACCTGCAGGAGATGGAACCTTCCAGAAGTGGGCAGCTGTGGTGGTGCCTTCTGGGGAGGAGCAGAGATACACATGCCATGTGCACCATGAGGGGCTGCCTGAGCCCATTACCGTGAGATGGGGTAAGATGTAGGTGTGATCACTGAGCCTGTCACAATGAGTGGGTGTCCTTTGGCCAAACTGGATAGGGTCATGACTGAAAGCTGGAGCTCAGAGGCCTCACTGTCCCTTCCATTCTCTGTCAGAGCCTCCTCAGCCCTCTGTCCCCATCATGCCAATTGTTACTGGCCTGGTTCTTGGAGCTGTGCTTATGGGAGCTGTGGTGACTTTTCTGATATGGAGGAGGAGGACTAAAGGTAAGGAAAGGGCAGGGTCTGAGTTCAAGTCTCCATGGGAATATCAAGTCCAGCTGATATTGTGCCCTGCCACATGAGAGGAAAGATTCCTCCACACAGTTGCTTATTCAGTCTTGTGCTGATGTGCTGACATTAACTCTATTGTGAAGGAAATAATGAACAGATTCATCACTGCAGTGATAGAGGTGGCAGAGTCCTGATCCTCAGCTTCAGAGGTCAGATGGAAAGGTTCCTACTTAGAACACATCACCAGGAGTCCAATTAGTCCTATTCATGTTCAATCTACTATCATGTTTCCCCATTTTTCTCCGGATCTACAGTCACAGTTCTGAAAAATTCTCTGAGATTAGGACCAGGAGATTCCTCTAGGCCTCCTAATCCTGTTGCTTCCATGACCTCTAATAAAAGGGATTATTTCCAAGGGTAAATGGTGAGGCAGCCTTGTTCAGGCTTGCCAGTCATTGTATTAGGGCCTCTTCCCTGAGACACCGATGGCAGTATGTACAGGAGCCCTTGGAGATTCTTAGCCAGCCCATACTTCCTCGTTTAGTGCCATCTTCAGAGACTTTGATCTGCTCTTAGTTTCCACTGGGAGGTAAAATTTCTATGATGTCCAGCCTTCTGTTTCAGCTTTAAAAAGTGACACCCTAAAGGGCCTGGTGTGGGACAGGGAGAGGTCAGAGGATAGAACTTTGGGTTGTTGCCACTCCTGGGTTTGGGACAGTCTGAGTGTGTGATGAGATGTTCTGAATGTTACCATTGAAGACACTGATCTATGTTTCTTCCTTTTTCTTTTCTTCAACAGGATAAGACAGCTGGACTGAGCCTAACAAGATTTATTCTGTTTTCTGTTTTTCCACTGTGGCTTCAAGAACTAATGACTTCTCTTCCTTCATCTAAATGTGACTGTGTGTCTGTCTCCTGAGAGCACAGTGTGAACAGGTGATGAGTTCAGCCCTGCCCTGAGCAGCCTTAAGTCCCATCCACACACTGATCATCATTCCTTCCACAGTCATCATTGCTGCTCCAACAGAGGCTGGGCTGGCAAACCTCCATCCCTGACTAAAGTTTAGTTTCCTCTGAGCTACAACTTCATTCATCTTTCTTGAAATTAAGCATTTTTTATGGTTGTAAAACTTCTTTCAGAGTGGGTATTTGATTAGTGAATTAAAGATGAATAAAACCTGATAGAGAAAATAAAGTCTCAGATCCTTATGGAATCGTGTGTGCTGTGCTAACTCCGTTGTCTGTAGTGACAGTTGAAGACTCTATGGAGAAAAGTGAGGCCTGTGTGTGCACAGCTGTTGCACCCTCCACCCTGGGCTCTCACATAGTCCCTCCCCACCTGTGTCATCTTGCTAGCTCCTCATCCTGTTCTTTCAATAGACCTGTTCACCAGGACATGTGATCCCAAGATCTCAGGCCTTTCTTAGTCTGTGTCCAGTGTCTGTGCTCTTCTTTCATGATGGCAGTCAGCCTCTTCAGGCTTGAGTCGGATGATCTGTTAAGAGATGTTTAGGTTCATGGTTCTGAAGGAATTACATTTGTTCTCAGTTCTGTGTTTGAGTCTGGTGTCATTGTATTCTGTTGTGGACATTCACTGACACAAGTAGGAAGTGTTTTGTCATTGTCCAAATTATGTGTGTGGAATTCTCACGAAATTAGAGTCCAAGCCTGGTTTCTGACAGCCCTAGGGACTATAATATGTCAGTAACACCAGCAGGATGCACTCTGCAAACAGATTTTTTTACAAATTCAAGATCAACCTGGGCTATACACTGAGCCCTGTCTCCAAAGGAAGTCATTAAAATCTAATAAGTAAATGAATGAATTAAAAAAGTAATATTATAAGGGATGGACAAAGACGTACTATCTTAATACCATTCTACAGAAATCTCAACTAAGTATTTGAATTTCAGACAGGAAGAAGGTTGATGTAAAGAAAGTTATGTGGAATATATAAATTGGACAATATCTGAGGATGAACTGCTTAAGTCTCTAGAGGATTTCATAGTAGTTACATAAAGCATACACATAGGATTTTAGAGCACTCAATCACTTTCAATGAAAATGGAAATCCTTCAAAATGAAATAAAGGAATCCTATGTTAAAACCTGTCTACAGAGAGGGTCAGAGAGGAGAGATCAAGAGGAAAGGTGTAGATGAAATTAATAGTATTCTCTGTAAACTAAATTAATTGACAGTCTAGATACGGTTTTACAATGCCTGAGGGGCAGAGATTCTGCTCCAGTTCCAATAGAACATTAACCAAGAGAGAGTGTGTTTATGGCCCTAAGGCACAGTTGAGCATTGTCTCTTGTGTGCTTCTCTGGATCAGAGAGGAAATAAACATGGCAGATTATCTAAGTCTTGTTAAACAGTACTAGGAGCAGACCCCCTAAATGGGGACCAGGACAGGAAAGTCAGGTTTCTGAAGCATGTGATGGGTATCTTCCTGCATGTGTGTCTGTGGAACAGACTACCTGCCTCAGGCAAGAAACACATTTCACAGCAAACTCCAGAGACCTTCAACAACAGGGCATGGCAGCAATCCTCTGTCCAAGAGAGGACATAAGTGCTCATCTTCCCCATATTCTGGATTCTAAGTATCAATGTCATAGTCCTCTCATTTCTACATGTGTGCAGAGTTTATATATCTCTCTCTTCTCTATCCTGCTGATTCTTTTAAGCATCCATAGTACCCTAACATCCTGGCTAATATACCTTGTACCAGGGTCCAAATGGAGGAGAGTTAGGGGTTCACCTCACACTGCACAAGCAACAAATAATCCCGGCCTGGCCTCAGAGATGCTACTTGGAAAACATTCTGACAAAGAAATGACTCCTGAGATAAAGCCTCCAATGCAGTGAATGGAGCACATTGGTTCTGAGGACAGGGAGTAGGAAAAGAGAGTTACCTAGAGCAATGGCCACAAATTCCCAAAGTGCCTGAGATCTCAGTTCTGCTAGTAGAACTGGAGTGGTGTCTCTGACATGATTATCTCCTAAGGACAATCATGAAAATAAGAGTTCCCAAGCCCTGCATGTCCCCAATGATAGGTACAAATGTGCATCGATCCTCAAGTACAACTTCTGACCCCAGGTTGCTATTGTTTGACATTATCTTCAATAAAGTAAGGGTCTCAAACACTCAGTTACTAAGACAGTCAGTATAGATTGATATAAGCCATGTAGGCATGTTTACCATTTACTTCCACATAATTTCTAAATGTGTGTGGACATATTGAGATCAAAATGCTCTAGAATAGCTGACATATTGCCCCCTGTGTTGGGACTCAGAAGAACATTTTTACCAAGGCCAGGACATGGATCAGGGTGAATCAAGTTGTCCTCAGACACTGCTCCAGGGATACCAAGACAAAGAACTGGGTTAGAGCTAGGAGTTGGGTTGTAGGGATTCATGTTTTCCAAGTGTTCTTCTTTTCTTTACATGACTAGCCATTTTTCTTTTTCTCTCTTCTACTGGTTATTCTTAGAGAAGTCCATCAGCCTAAACCAGATCAGGGTCCTAAAGTGAAGAGAGACCAGTACTGATTCAGACTCATCTTATAAAGCAGGAGGGATCCCCTGACCCCATACTTTTCAACTGCTACTCCTGGATCTGTATCTTTGACCTGGAATCATCTATGTGATTTCAGAGTTTGAGAGTGAAAGAGTCTCTGCACAGAGGACCAAGGGCTCAGACTGGCTGGTGTTCACCATCCCATAATCTGCATTTCTGCCTTAACTCAACTGCACTCTCCCAGTGGAAAACTGGACTCTGTAGTCATCACGAAATCTAACTGACATTTGTTGAGGTCTATCACTTAAATATAGGAAATGCTTCCATGTAGAAAACACTGGAGAACTACAAACAGTCTCAGACTGCAAAGCAGCCTTCAGTTGCATATGTTGTGTGGAAAAGGAAAGAAGACACTCTCCAGAGTCACAAAGGACAGTGTTCATATAGGGGGAGACAAGTGGTAGGGTATAGGTAATGCACCATGTGGTCGTGGGACAGGTCAGGTGAGTGTTTATTGAGTGCTTAGAATAGCCTTACTGTGAAGGTGAGCTGTCAGCTGTGAGAGATTTTCAGAATGTGAAGGATTCGTCCAGCTAGGTTCTAGTTCAGGAAGCTTCAAAACTTTTCCAAGAGCACCATCAGTAGTGACCAAGTGAGCAAACAGTTGACTCTATAGGGGATATTATCATTGGGGCTATGTCCCCACTTTCTCTTTAGTTTTGTTTATTTGACCCAAGCTAAATGATCTGGAAGGACGAACCCCAGTTGATAAAATGCTTCCACCACATTGCCTGTACTCAAATCTGTAGGACATTTTCTTGATTAACGATTCATGTAGAAGGGCCTAACTCCCTCTTCATGCTGCAAAGGGCTGGGAATTTGGTTCTGGATTGTGTCCAATGGAGTCTGAACAAGCCAATAAGCAGCATTCTCCAAGGATTTTATTTCTGTTCCAGCTTCAAGTTCCTCCTTTGAGTTCCTGTTCTAACTACCTCAGTGATAGAACCTGACCTGGGATTTGTCACATGAAGAAAACTCTTTTTTCCTCAAGTTGATTTTCTTCATGGATATTTGTCACAGCAATTGAAAAAGCAGACTAACACAAACTGCCACTGGGCTTGTATGACAACTTCACAGCTACCCAAACTTGTTTTTGACAGAGGGCATTGGTTTATGGTCTAGTTTTAGTTTTACTAATGTGTATGTTTGTGTGTGTATAGTACATGCCAATAGATTGGAGGTACATGTAGAATCTAGGAGAGGACATCAAATCCCATGGAGCTGGAGTTCCAGGAGGTTGTGAAGAGCACTTTGTTGATGTTCGGAAATGAACTCAGGTCCACTGTCAAAGCAGTTAGCATTTTTAAAAAGTAAGCCACTCTTCCAATTCCAGGGCAATGTTACTGCTCTTTGCTGGATTCCAGGGCCTGGAACAAAGTCAGGCACTTGGTAGATTCTCCAGCATTACCTAGGGGCAAATCTAAGAAGCAGACCTCCTAAAAGAGGAGCCTAGACAATGAAAGGGAAGTTTCTTGTTCATGTGGTGGAGATCTTCACTCCCATGTATGTGAGACATTCTATCCAGCTCAGGCCTGGATACCTTCCTCCAGCAAGTTCTACAGACCCCTCTATACCTGGATACAGCACCACACCTCTGGACAAGTGTTGAAACCTGATCCACATCTGACCTCAGAGCCCTTGGAGTCAGCAGGGAGGGACAACTTAGGCAGAGGAAGTCTCCCTCATTCTGCATGTCTGATGCTGCCTATTTCCCCCTGCCATACAATAGCTATACAGGAATGGGTGCTGCCCCAGGTGACAGACTCAACCTATGACACTAATATAAGATCAGAACTAAGTAATGATGACTGTACGGATGAGATGTGGCAAGAGTTGGTCACATCTATATAGGATCCAAGAAAATCACAAGGCTGAGTACACCCGATTCCTTAATCTTAGAGATATTAATTTAATAGTGACCCTAACTTAGATGGTATGATGCTGTTTAGAAGGTTCCCCGTGGGTATACAGAGTATTGTGCTGCATGTCTGGGTCTTGAGGGTCTGTGGAGGGTCAGCCTGGTGTCATAGGGAGACACTGGGGTGATTTTTTGCATTGGAAATCATCAGAGATATATCATTAGTATATTATCTTTCTCAGCTCCTACTACTTCTACTTATGGCTTTCCTTGGACATGGTGTGTATGTCCACTGACAGAGCAGCCAACTCCCATCCTAAATTCCTTCACCTTCCCTTAGATCCCTGTGATCTCTGATCACCAGGAAGCCAAGGCTTAGTGCAGATGGTCTCAGCTGGCCAATAAAAACCTGTGACACAACAGTGAGGCAATGAACCCTCTGAATCAGGGGCAGAGATGGACACTTCAGTGAGGTACACAGCCCTTTATTTTACTTTCCTTCCTTGATTCTGTCAGCTACATCAGCATCTGGGCTAGGACTCAGAAGGATGTTGTGAACAGGACCAGTACAGAGATCACAGTAAGCAACTGTTCCCCAGACACTGCTCCCAGGATACGAGGCCCTAGAGCTGGTCTGAGTGGGGAAGCAGGGCTCTAGAGATTCCTCCCACAGGAATTAATCTTTCCATGACTCAGTCCACCAGGTCTCTGTCACTCCCTTTGGAAATTCTGGAGAAGTATAATCCTGAAGATCAGAATTTTAAAATGGCTAAAGACTAGTCTGGACTCCCTCCAGTTATGATATTTTTCTGCTCTTTCCTCTGAAGCTAACCTGTTGCAGTTCTGTCCTAAAATTTAGAGGTATGCTTGCCTCTGCCTCCTGAGACCTGGGATTAAAGGCATGTGCCACCCTGACCAAGGAATCTCCATGCTATTGTCATGAGACATTTTAGGGTCAAAGTCTGTTTTCTGACAGGTGTGATAAGCTGGGATTGGCCAACACAATAAGACAACTAATGTCACACACACAGTGAAAATCAGAGAAAGGACATTTATTAAATGTGGCCACTGTGGGAAGAGGAGCAAACAGTCCAGTGACTCACTCCGAGTCTCCATTTCATCGTTAGCATCCTGACAGGAGGACGTTCCTCCCCTTTTTGCTCTTTAATTTTTGCTATTTTACTTTGCTAATAAACTAGAGCTTTCTGGTCATCACCCACCTCTTCTCCCAGCAGCTGTCCGACTTTCCCTTTATTGCTTTTATTATCCAGACTTTATTGCCTGGAGATTCTGTCTGTGCCTGTGTGTCCTCCTCCATCATGGGTTTCTTATCCTTGAACTCTGCATTTTCCCACTCCTAACTTCTAAGTGCTGGCACTACAGGTGTGTTCCATGATACACAAATCTTCAGAGAAGGTTTAAAGTATGTCTGCTTATCCGTGTCTGTAAGAGTTGGCAGGAATTTAGCAAGTGACATACAGAGGTAGGAAATGTACAATTACTGTGTGCACTTTTGTTGTGGTTATTGTTGTAGTCAGAGAGGGTCTCATGTAGCTTGGGTCCTATCTCCTGATGTTTATACCTCTTTGAAGTGCTGGGACGAAAAGCATGTAACTAACACGTCCTGTTTTAGTGTAAAATTTTTGTTAATAAACACTTTGAGAATTTTTTTTTTAGCAAAAAATGGTATAAACTGTATTATAGGCATTCAGAGTCTAAATTTCATGGAATCATTTCCTATTGAAAAGAATCAGTTTCAGAAAATAGAATTGTTTACACTGCAAATTACTTGGACTGAGGTTCATGCTCACATCCCTGAAATTCTGGCACATCAGCATCTCTGGACTCCTGTCCACGGGGACTGAATGGCATGCCAGGAAACTGCACACAAAGAAACTCCCTAAAAATAAACACTTGTTCAAAGTAGAGAACATTAAGTCACTGTCGTGTACAGCAGGTGGTTCCCTTTTTCTTCTTGCCCAACTGACACTCACTTAGAAAACAATTAATGACTATATTCTCTTCCTCCATTTAAACAATGTGAATCAGTCCGTAGCTCACCAGTCCCCTTCCTAGTCAGCCACATCAGTGATTAAAACCCAAGCCCTCAAGAGAACATTAGTATTTCTGAAATTTGGATTGTTCCATACAAATTTAATAACTTCTTACACTTGTGATTTAGAGACATGTTGTGATATTGACAATTGACTTTTTGATAGTTTTAATTAAGTGTGTTAATACTATAAGAACTAAGGACTTGATCAAACCTACTCTCCATGAAAATTAACATTTATAAACACAGCACCCACTCCATGTACAAGACTTTCCTATGGACATAGATGTAGCAGACGATGTAGAATTCAGTGATATTTCAAGTCCGCAGAGTAAACAATCTTGAAACATTGTGTCAATTTAGAGAAATAGCAAATGTAAAAATCTACAAGGAGCAAATGTAAAAATCTACAAGGACTGAACCCAGTCATTTATTCTTAAGTTGTAATGACATTAATTGGCATGGCTATTTTGCCTGCATGTATATCTACACATCATGAGCACTCCAGGAGAATGAATGGGGTTCCCAGGGACTGGAGTCACAAAGAGTTGTGGCCAGCCATGTGGATCCTATGAATCCAACACAGGTTGCTTGGAAGAACAGCCAATGCTTACAGCTGCTATGGTAGCTCTCCAGCCCCTTCCCTGTTCCCTTAGTCTCAGCATTCAGGAGACAGAGGCAGGACGATGCCATTGAGTTCCAGAAAAGCCTAATCTACACAGCAAGTTTCAGACCAGGAAGGTTTACATAGTAAGACCCTGTCTCCAAAAAACTATTATCCTCTGAAGATGGTAATGAAAACATTCCTCCTGCAGCAGCTGAGAGGGCTCAGCAGTGTAAAGCACTTGCTGTTCTTGCAAAGGACCAGAGTTTGGTTCCCATCACAGACATTAGCCAACTCACAGTCTCCTGTAGAAGCAGCTCTAGTGCTTATGGTGACCTCTTCTGACCTTCACAGTCAGCTGTACAGGAGTACAGTACATACATACACACACAGAGAGACAAAAATCATAAAATATATACAACCTACATATTTCTGTTGAGCTACATTTTCTTAAATTTCAAATGAAAATCTGGTAAAAAGACATAAAATCCACACAATTTTTTATTGGGAAATATAAAAGTATTTGCTAGAATGTAAACCTCCATAAAAAAATTCCCCAGATTCATGCATTGAAAATACTTAGTCCTCTTAAAATATCCTTCTTTGTCTAAACAGATTTGGTTGTATTATCTCTCCAAGACTGTCAATGGAGTTAAACCTTGAGTCAGAGGGTGGAGTCCACATTTAGCTGGCTGGAATGATCCATAGAGGTTTCTGGACAACTCAGAGGAAGATAGAGAGATTCTGGAATAAGGAGAGGCTTGCAAACATTTGTGGGACTTTCTATCTGAAAATGTGGAGGGGAGAGCAGCTGATTATTTTCTCCATTGCACTGTCGATATTTCAGGTTAGTACCATAATATCTGACCCATCAGCTTCATTTATTAATAAACAAAAAAGAATGCACAATATTTCTTACATGCAATTAGTTATTAATATCTTCAATGAAGCAAATGTCTCAAAACTCTTGGTTCATAGCATCATAAATATGGATTGAAAAATATCCACATAAGCCAAATTATATAGAGGTCCATTTACTTTCTAACTGTGTAGAGATCCTGACATTAAAATGATTGGGAATTACTGACTTATTCTCCCCTGAGCTGAACTCAGAAAGATGTTGTGAAAAGGATCAGTAAGTTAGGATAAGCCATTGTACTGAGACACTACTTCCAGGCTACTGAGCCCCAGAGCTGGGTCTGAGGTGGGAAATCTGGATTCTAGAGATGCACCTTCCTGGACAGACCCTACAAATGCCTGAGATCTCTTGATCACATGTGCAGTTGAACACCTTTATTGAAAGAACAGAGATTAGGAGCTACCAAGATGACATGGGTAGGAAGGGACTATGTGAGAGCCCAGGGTGGAGGGAACAACAATCGTGGAGACACAGGGATCACTTGTCTCTTTACAGCCTTTACTTGTCATGTGAGGCAATGGAGTTAGCACAGCACTCACGATTCTCTACCAGGTTTTACTCGTCTTTAGTTCACTAATCAAATACCCACTCTGAGAAGTTGCACAATCATAAAAATGCTTAATTTCAAGAAAGATGAATGAAGTTGTAACTCAGAGGAAACTAAACTTCAGTCAGGGATGGAGGTTTGCCAGCCCAGCCTCTGTTGGAGCAGCAATGATGACTGTGGAAGGAATGATGATCAGTGTGTGGATGGGACTTATTGCTGCTCAGGGCAGGGCTGTACTCATCACCTGTTCACACTGTGCTCTCAGGAGACAGACACACAGTCACAGTCAGATGCAGGAAGAGAAGTCATCAGGTCTTGAAGCCACAGTGGGAAAAGGAGAAAACAGAATAAATCTTGTTAGGCTCAGTCCAGCTGTCTTATTCTGTAAAAGAAAAGATTAAGAAAGAATTTCAGATCAGTGTCTTAAATGGTGATATACTGAACAGCTCATCACACACTCACACTGTCCCATTACCAGGAACACCCATGCCACAGGGTGATATCCTCTGACCTTACCCTGTCCCATACCAATTCCTTTAGGGTGTCACCTTTTAAAGTTGTAACAGAAGGCTGGACATCATAGAAATTTTACCTCCCAGTAAAAGTGATACAAGAGCAGATCAAAGCCTCTGAAGATGGAACTAAATGAGGAAGTATGGGCTGGCTGAGAACCTCCATGGGTTCTGGTATATACTGCCACAGGTGTCTCAGAGATGAGCCCACATTATAACGACTGGTAAACATGAACACAGCTACCTCATCATTTACTCCTGGGACTAATCCCTTTTATTAGACCTCATGGAAGGAACATGATCTAGAAAGCCTGGAGGAATCTCCTGGTTCTTATCTCAGCAGTTTCAGGAACAGTGACTGCAGATCCAGAGAAAGATGGGAAACATGAATAGTAGATTGCACATGAGGAGGACTAACTGGACTCCTGGATATGTGTTCTAAGTAGGAACCTTTTCATCTGACCTCTGACAGCTGAGGACCAGGTCTCTGCCACCTCTATCACTGCTGTGATGAATCTGTTCATTATTTCCTTTATGCTTCACAATAGAGTTAATGTCAGCACATCAGCACAAGACTGAATAAGCAACTGTGTGGATGAATCTTTGCTCTCATGTGGCAGGGCACACTCTCAGCTGGACTTGATATTCCCATGGAGACTTGAACTCAGACCCTGCC
>CABHPP010080069.1:0-10258 GCA_902168425.1 Peromyscus attwateri | reverse complement strand
GAACACACTGAGATCCTCCTGGCTCTGCCTCCTGAGTGCTGGGATTAAAGGCGTGCGCCACCGCCACTCAGCAGTATTTTCAATTATTTCCCGGTGGTGAGGAGAGGTCAGTGGCGAACTTACTGGGAAAAAGTGTTTTGGGTTGAATTTGTTTATGGGACACAGAGAGAAGAGGGTGAAGAGGAGGGACGAGAGCCAGCTGCACACATAGAGAGAGACCTGTGAATTAGCTTTGCCGACCTGCAGCGGGAGCTGTATGTGAGTCGGGCTGTTTCGATTCCATTATACACAGCTTTCTTTCCGATATTGTGCCAATAAACTCTGACGAGCACAGTGTACATACAGCACACACAGGTCTAGAAGCAGGAAATCCATGTTAATTTCTGTACACTGTAACTTCCTTTAAACTCATTTCAGTGTTCAGGCTTGCCTTACTTATCCCCTCCCTGTCCTTTCACTCTATGAAAGCTCCCATGCTGGGATCTCTATGAACTCTGAATGCCATGTTTAGAAATTGAAATATATTGTACTAGATTTGTAGCCAGATGTCCTTATAATCAACTGGCTAAATAATCTCTAATGACATACATGTGGTAACGTCTCCTATTCAACATTGCCATTTTATCTCCGCCATCAGAGTGTGATCAGCACTGGATGGGTGGAAAAAGACTCAGAGAGTTTAATAAACTTTTCTAAGAACAAATATCTGGTGGGGGTTAGTGAGCCAGGACTATGACTTTGGATCCTTAAATTTTTCTACACTGACAGTTACACAAGACCATTCTCTAAGATGTAAACCCATAAACTAATTAGCACACATGGGTCAAGGTCTATTGATCCTACATTGAATGTTAGACAAGGCATTGACACTTGGAATGCAGTGATAAATATACAGTTGCTTCCCAAGAAACCAGAGAAAGACAACTGGGACAAGGGAATTTCAAAGCATGGGTGTTCATCTAACCATAGAGTGGGTGCAATGGACTGAGATAATTTGCCGTGATAAACAAAGTATCTGTTGTTAAGATAACTCCAGTACTGACTCTTTCATCTAGTCACCAAGAAAATCAAATCTGATGACCTAAAGCATTCATGTACAAACAGAGGTTTCTTCCTGAGCATCTAAAATAGTAACAGCTCTGTAGTGTTTGGGGGAAGATCGAGAAGATGGCTGTTCATCGCTCCCTCTGCTTTGCTGTTGACTTCAAGGAGTAATAAGTGAATTAGACCATGGGGTTCTTCCAGAAAGAGGAACGATGGGTTTCTAAGGTTTATCTCAGAGTCTCATACACACTTAAAAAATAGGTTGTGCTTGTGAAATTTCCTTGCTACAAACCACCAATGTTAGTTTTGAATATTTTTTTCTGTTTCTTCTAGCAATAACCGCATGGTGCTACACATATGTGACTACTGTGTATCTTGTGTGGACTTTAGGCAATATTCTTATAGCCATTTGTATCTTGTCTTATATGAAAAATAATGAGTCATTTTATTAGTGAGAAGAATAATCTTTACTAACATACTAATTACATACATATTTCTCACTACATTCTTACATTCCTTTTCACTTGTAAAAAGGCTTTATAGCAGTATTCTACTTTTCTTTTCATCTCTTTTTTGATCTATCTAACAAACTGCAATCATACACTTTTTTTTAAAAGTGTTCTAAGCTCCACTCTTATTTTTCCTTTATTTCGTGGTGACTTCACCATACTGTCCTTGTATCTTCTTGCTGGCATTGGGACTAGCTGCTCTCTAATGCATTTCTGCTATGCTATAAGTGATACTCTCAGATGTGGTCAAACACTGCTTTACTCTTTCCCAGATATTATATCCTAATTGTCCCTGTCTAAGTGGCTATATATTCCTGGAACAGACATAATGTGCCTGAGCAGGGCCTGGCCTTCCTTTGTTCTCCTGTTCACCTGGTAGTTTGTCTGGCTACTTATTCTAGGTTGAAAGTAATGTTTACTGAGAATTTTGAAGGCATCGATTTTGCCATTCATTTTTGCTATTTTGAAAATAGGATCTATACAATTAAATTGTCATTGGTGACTTATAATTTCATTAACTTTCTTGATTCTGAAACATGATGACAGTTTTCCTCAAGTTGTATATATATTAGTTTCCATTATACAGTTCCTCAGAACAACTCTTTCACAGAGACTTCCATGTCTTTAAACAAACTTTGAAAAAATATGGTATCATTATGTATAATGTACCATTTCTAGTATGTGCTCTAGTCTCTATGTCAGATCTGCTAGTCTCAAAGCATTATGTATATAATTCAGAAGTGTTATGTACAATTTATGGCACTTATATTCCCCACCTGCTCTCCCATTTGGATTCACCCTATAATGTCTCTTAATAGAAAACAAACAGGCATCTGTGTTAATAATAAAATATAATAAAATAAAATATAAGATAGTACAAAAACTAACACATTGGAATTGGACAAAACAAACAAATAGAAGAAAAGAATCTAAGAAAGGGTACAAGAAACAGATGTAGACACAGAGAAATGCTCCTTTGCACACTGAAGACACAGACATAAATCCACATAACAATTGACACCTGAATTTTGACAAAATAACTAGATACATACACTGGATAAAAGACTGTATCTATAACAAATGGTGTTGGTCAAACTGGACGGTTGCATATATAAGACTCCAAATAGACCCATATATATCACCTGGCACAAAACTCAACTCAAATAGAATAAAAACCCTTAACATAAAAGAGGATACAGTGAACCTTATTGAAGAGAAAGTGGGAAGTAGCCTTGAACTTATTTGTACAGGAAAGGACTTTTCTAAACAGAACACTGTTAGCTCAGGCACTAAGATCAACAACTAATAAATGGGACTCATGAAACTGAAAGTCTTCGATATAGCAAAGGACAGTATCATTTGAACAAAGCAGCAGCCTACAGAATGGGAAAAGCTTTTTTTGTCAACTATTCAACTATACAACTATCTAAAATATGTAAAAACAAATACCACAATTTTAAAATGCAGTAGAGATCTAAACAGAGAATTCTCAAAAGAGGAAACTCAAATAACTGAGAAACACTTAAAGAAATGTTCAGCATCCTAGTCATCAAGGAATTACAAATCAAAACTGATTTGAGATTTCATCCTATACCCATCGCAATGGCTAAGATCTATAAAACAAGTGACAACTCATGCTGTCAAATACTTGGGGCAAAGGGAACACTCATCCATTGCTTGAGCACTGCAAACTCATACAGCCACTATGGAAAGCATTGTGGCAGTTCCTTGGGAAATAGGGAATCAATTTACCTCAAGATCTAGCTAAGGAACTTGTGGGCACATACCCAAAGGATGCCTCATCCTACCAGAGAGACACTTGCTTAAATATGTTCATTGCTGCTCTCTTTGTAATAGCCAGAAACTGGAAACAACCTTCATGCCTATCAAAAGAAGAATGGATAAAGAAAATGTGGTACATTTGCATAATTGAGTACTATTCAGCTTTTAAAAAATGAAACTATGAAACTGTGGTGGTATTGTATTCCCCAAAATATTGTGCATCCTAATAAATTTATCTGGGGTCAGAGAATAGACAGCCACCAGATACAGAGGCTAGAAAATGGTGGCACTCACACCTTTAATCCTAGCACTCCAGAGGTAGAAATCCCTCTGGATCTCTGTGAGTTCAAGGCCACATTGGAAATGGCCAGGCATGGTAACTCATGCCTTTAATCCCAGAAATCGAGCCTTTAATCTCAGGGAGTGATGGCTGAAAGCAGAAAGGTATATAAGGCGTGAGGGCCAGAAACTAGAAGCATTTGGCCTGGTTAAGCATTTGGCTGGTTAAGCTTTCAGGCTTCTAGCAGCACAGTTCAGCAGAGAGCCATTCGGATACGAGGAAACAGAAGCTTCCAGTCTGAGGAAAAAAGACCACCTGAGGAATTGGCCAGGTGAGGTTAGCTGTGGCTTATTCTGTCTCTCTGACCATCCAGCATTTCACCCCAATGACTGGCCCTGGGTTTGATTTTATTAATAAGAACTTTTAAGATTCATGCTACAATGAAACAGGTAAATTGATGGAACTAGAAAAAAAAAGAACATCCTGAATGCAGTAAACCAGATGCAGAAAGACAAAAATTGTATATATTCAATTATCTGTGGCTATTAGCTCTTCCATCAATGATAACCATGCTGCAATCTATAGAACCACAGAGGTTATGTACAGAGTAAGTGACTACTTATGGTGGAGGGGAGGCAGATAAGTCTCTCTAAGATGGAAAATAGAATAGACAGTCATGGATTGGTGGGAGACTGGAGTGAGCAGATCAACGGGGGAACTGGGGAGAAGAGGGAACAGAGAGAGGTAATATGGGAGAGAAAATAAAGGTTACAGTCCATTTGAGCAGTAGTATGGAAACCAAATACAGTAGAAGATTCCATATATATATATATATGAAGTATATAAGAAGTAATAAGAAATATATCTGCTAAAGTAGTTCCCCACAGCTGAGATCTGTGGAAAATCAATGCAATACAGAAAAACCTGAGCTAACGTCAAAAATAGTGCAGTTTACAATACTACTGTACCTAGAAAGGTCTCTGTCTGTGAGAACAAAAGTTGCAGAGACGCTTGTTTGAACTAAAATTATTAACTGCAAAAAGTTTTGGTTGTAAAACGTCTCTTCATATTTGGAAGTGAAAGTCTGATACCAGAATTTACTTTTTTTTGAACTTCTTGAACTTAATGAGAAAACTACAAAAAGATTTTGGTTATGGATTTATCATATTTGGAAGGCTAGTATCAGAATTTATCATTTGAATTTTGAGACTTAAGAAATGAAATGCACAATAGAGATTTCATTGCAATGGGACAATTTTGAGTTTATAGTAATGATCTAGGAACTGTATGCTGGAACTGGGTTAAAAATGGAAATGTTTAAATGAAGAAATTTATTGTTTCTACCTTGACTCAAGACGCAGTTTTGTGTATGCATATATGCTGGTGATTCATGTATTGTTCTATGTTAAAAATGCAATTGCTTTGTGGAAAAAATAAATAAACTTAATAAAAAAAATTGTTGGGCAAAGGGATCTCATGGGAACCCCTCCAAAAAAACCCAGTCTGTAGCCAAGACTACATATTGTTCTCCATAATCTGAGGGCAAGGCTCCATTGTCGAAGATGATGCTTACACAATTCATCGAACATGGAGAAGTTAATCTGGTGCCTACATACGTTGTTCATCACTATGGACACTTATTAATTTTAAGCTATACTTTTATGTAATATTTGATTTTGTTGTGTTTTCCAAATTTATCTTATAGTTAAAAACAAATATTCTAATTTTAAAAACTTTTCTTCATAGAATAGTATCTTTTTAATAGCATTGTTTTTGTTTTATTTCAGTAGTTTGCCACGAGCCTATTAGAAGATAACAGTGACAAGGATTCCTTTTCATCTGTTATCAGCTGTATCAGCTGTCTTCACCAAGAAAATACTGTCGCTTCCTTTAAGTCTCTCTAAAATACCCAGAGAAACTTAGATCATCACTCTCATTTATTTGTTTGACATGTTAAATGCGACAGTGCAACATGGGGGGTTCTCTAATAGAAATGAGAATAAACTTTTGTTCTTCATGAATATGCTTTGGTAAAATACATGAAATAATTAATGAAATATTTTAAAGATAACTGAATCTAAAACATTATTGCTTCGATGAGGTGAAGATTTGAAATAATATGCAAAAATAAGTAAAACTAAAATTTGTTTCTGTGTGTGAGGGCAGCCCATGTTCATTGGGATATTGTGTGCTGGCCTCCCTTGTTCTAGAAAGAAGCAGAAAAGATTACATTAATTATTTCTAAGTTACCTTGAAGCCAGTTCCTGAGAAGACAACACAGCCTGCTGTTGGCTTTCCCTGCATGCAGAGATCATGGCTTTGACTTCAGCATAGGACAAGAAAATGCAACAGTTTTTTTTTTAAGTCTGTGCATTGACTATGTAAAGGTTAAAATCATGTTAAATGCAACCATAAAAACTCCTGGATTGAGGAAGATAAGGGAGCTAATGGAATCTTAAATTTAAAAATTAGCATGGAGGGGGTAGGTAACAAGTATGTTATGGCAATTTGGGCATGAATTATAATAATTAGAAAGCAAATTAAGCATGTATGAAATTGTCAAAGAATAAACAATAAAAGTTTATACATATGCATCTGATGTATAAGTATCATGTTAAAATAGTCAAGGAAATAAAAATCAACATAACAAACTTCAGATGAGGTAATGTTTTATAAAATGTATAAAATATGAAACTGTGATCATGATTTCCAAAAAGAAAAAAGAATTACATATAAAACACCTATATAAGACATTATAAAACAAATTAAAGATAAAACAAAGGATACTTACTGGCATGTATATCTTTTAAAAAATATCTAAAATGAATAAAATGCTATTTTTATGATAAATTGTAAGTTATACAATGCCAAAGAAAATACTGGTGATTAAGAAATGTGGTCCTGAAGTAGTCACCCCTAGGAATCTAGTGAGAGGTGTGCAAACTGGAACCAGGAGACACTGGCTGACCTTTGTCTGGAATTACAGAACACGAGAGTGAAATAAATAGAAGAAGGGTTACATTTTGGGTGATACAATGGATCCCACTTTTCTACAGTTAAGGAGAAATCACAAATTAAAAGTTTGCTCTGAGTATGAGGGGAATTTTCCCATTACAGTGAAATGTTAAAGCATTCAGATTAAGTAGCAAACCTACCAAGCTCCTAGAGGAAAGGACACCAGAGCTAAATAGGAAGGACAGTGAAACTAGATATCAGGCACTTTGGGACCAACAAGAATGCAGAGGAAAATAGAAAATGATTTCCCAGAAAGGTTTGTGATAACTCAATCTCAACAAAAATACAATGCAATAGAGAATATATTGTATGTCAGCATAAACATTTACAAGTACTTTTAACTAGAATATTCTACTCTACAGAGATTGATATTGAAATAAAATATAAAGGATGTATTGTAGCAAGAAGAAATTTTTAATCCAAAAAGAGGAAAGAGTCAAAAGAACAAAAACAAAACTTTACTCACTCCACTGATAGTTTTGATTATAAAATAATCTTTATGGTTAATTCATCAGTATTAGTAAAAATCAATTGGAAGATGCTTATAGGTTGGCTCTTTGGCTCCCAGAAGACTTTATTTCAGGGTAATTAGATTAATGGGAGCTTGCCACCACAGAATGCTCAAATGTGTGTTCTCATTTGAGGGAACCTGCTTCTTGACTTACAAGGACACTGGAATATAAGACTTGAAAGACACTCTCTAAAAATCTGCCATCTTCAGAATTAAGGAAGTCAGATAATCTCCATCTGCTTGGTCCACAGTGGTAAATGAAACTGAACCCAGATGCAGTTTTACAGCATAATGGCTACAAGAAAACACATGGAAAATAGGCCAAGTCCTTCTTCAAAAGTCTTCCCCTTCACCTTGTGGTCAGCTTGTTTAACTTCTTTCTCAGTCTTCCTATCAAAGATCATGATCTCCTCATTTTAATGAACAAAACAAAATGTCTAAGGAACAGATACTGTCACCACTCTCTCCATTTGCTGTTCTCAATGCTGAAAAATTCTGTCAGTGTCCGATATCACTCTGCACATTGATCTAAATCTGAAGACTGTTTGCTCCTCAGTGCAGCTTTGCTATGAGCCTTCATGATGACCTTTTCTTCACATCCTTATTTGCTAGTCTGAGGCTCATAGCATCTTTGTGCACAACCCTTAGTGTACAACTGATAACATTCGTTATTACACCACTGATGCCCATTTCCAGAACACTACATTCAGTTTGTTTTGTGAAATCACTACCATTGATAATCCTTCATCAACCACCTAACAGGTGTCCTGCAATGGCCTTCCCTGTTGTCATGATCAAGTTCCTTTGTGTCAACAGACAGTCTCCTTATATAGAAAGTAACTATATTTGTTTAAAAACAAGTCTAGTATCTACAATTCATCTTACTTTTTAATCTCTATTTTCAACTTTCAAGGAAGAATTCCTTACAGTCACATCAGACTCATTGGCTTCTTATCTCTGTTTCCAGGACCCTCTTTCTATCTTTAGAATATTAAGTCCCTTAGGAAGTCTTACTGGAGTAACACTATTCCTGGAGATGGTAAGACCACATGAGTCAGCTGGTATATTCTGTCTTGAAGGAGATGAATACTCACCTAAAGTATCAGAAAGGCTTTTGTAAAATTCTACCAATATAGTAGCAGATCCCAAGAAGGTAAGACCCATGTAGAACTTGAAAATAGATTTTGTTATTCTTCCTATAGTGATGGTATCAATAAGGAAACAGAAAAGGAGGCAGGTGACTACATTCTGAGGAAGTCAGGCAAAGCCTATATGGAAAGCCATAGGTCCCCATTGCATGCCCATTGGTATTCTCACATCAGATAAGAGACACTAATTTAAGTACTGACAATTTCAGATTCTTCTTCATTTCCAAACCTGAACCTCTTATTAATATGAAACTGCTGAACAATATCTCCTCTTTGCTAGAGTGAATTATTCCAATTTATTAGTGGGTTTAGGAGAATAGCTCAATGGATAAAACGCTTGCCTTGGAATCCCAAAGACCTAAGTTCAAGCCTCCAAATACACATTAAAACACTGAGCATGATGGCTTACACTTTTAATGCTGGTACTGGGGAAGTAAAGAGAGTGGATATTTGAGCTCTGCTGGCCAGCCAGCCTAGTGAGTTCACTTAGTGAACTTTTAGCCAATGACAGACCCTGTCTCAAAGGAAGTATATGGCTTTCTTCAGAATTTCACTCAATACGGTCCTCTGGTACCTCCTATGTCCTCCTGTGTACACACACATAAAAATGCATACATACACAGATACAAAAGGAGATGTATACATTGATCCCTTACCCTTGTAGAAGACAAGCTATCAATATTGAGAATCTAAAAGTTTCTATCCATATTCTCCCCTTTTGCAGATCTAGACATCTAGTAGATAGTAGATATGCTTATATGTTTGTGTTTACATTGTGTTTAATTATTCAAAAAGTGATTTGTGTGTTTTAAATAAATACCTTCAAAGAGTCACAATGAGAACATCTTTGTTTAGCATCAATAGAAATTAGACATTGTTTGAAAAAAATCAATTATATTTATCTTAACGTTTTTGAGGAAAGTGAATGCTTTGGCTACACTTGATAGTAGTGTCTAAATTATGAGAGTTATTAATCCAACTGAAAGATTGATGTATCTGACTTGAAGAAGAGTAGGTAGAACATTTCAAGAGACAAAGAACAGCCATGAAAGAAGATGCTGAAGCATGAGCAAATATAGAATATTCCAGAATTGATAGAAAACTCACAACATTGTGGATTAAGAAAGAGTTGTTGTATTATTCACCTTTTTTGCTATGTCAAAATACCTGACAACATTAATTTTTAAGAGGAAAAAGATTCATTTGACTTACAGTTTCAGAAGTTTTCTGTCTGTGTTTAGTTGATCTTGTTGAGATTGGTCTTTGTTGAGGCAGAATACCATATTGGTGAAATTATTAAGGCCACTCCACATAGTTAAAAGGGAGATTTATTTAGTGGCATAACTTACAAATGAAGGGATAGGTAGGTTGCGGGTTCTGGGAAAGACACAGCGCAGTCCGGCGGTGTTCTCTGGAGAACTGTCCTTGGTCTACCTCTAGCGTCCAGGGTCCAGGAAACAAGAGAAGCAGCGCATCCGGATCTCGGGTCTTCAGGGTCCTCTCTTGGCCCCACCTTGTAGGCGTGACAGTTACCGAAGCCTCAATGGGGCTTGGAACTTCCAGATCAAAGCTGGAATGGCTACCCACTACAATACCAAAGCAGGGAGAAAAGGATGAGCTAAAGCTGCTTACATTACAGAAGAAAGGAAGCACAAGCAGGAAAGAGTAGAGGTCCCAGGTCTCTTTTAATGTCACTCTCTCAATAGCCTAACTTCTTCCTTTCTGTCCCATATCTTAACTCTTCTATCAACACCCAATAGGGATCAAGCTTTTACCCATGAACCTTTGGGAAACATAAACTAGAAAAATTGCAGAGTAGGATATAAGGCTCAAAACAAGAAAGATGTCATGGTTTCTGAGAGGGTATGAAGGTAATCATGTTATTTTAAGGTTTAAAAAAATCAGAGTTTGTGAATGTATAAACTATTGCATTGGATGCTGTAGAGAGAGAGAGAGATGTAAAAAAAAA
>CABHPP010080068.1:0-14326 GCA_902168425.1 Peromyscus attwateri | reverse complement strand
AGCTAGGAATATTGACTCTTTTGTGGGATGCTATTGGCTTGACTTTAATAGGAAAGAATTATTTTATGACATGGACTTGTTATGGACATTCTAAAACTGGAGGAATATATTCAGTGCTGTTGTATTACTGCAGATGGACATTTCCTGTCCCGACTGCCTGGTCCCAAATAACTGACTCAGAGGCTGAATCTGAATTATAAATGCTTGGCTGGTAGCTCAGGCTTGTTACTAATTAGCTCTTACATTTTACCCATATTTCTTATTTACACTCTGCCACATGGAGGTACCTTTATTAGTATGGTACATTCATCTCCTGCTTCCTCTGCATCTGGCTGGTGACTCCTAACTCTGCCCTTCTCCTTCCCATCATCCTTAGTTTGGTCACCCCGCCTATACTTCCTGCCTGGCTACTAGCCAATCAGCATTTTATTAAACCAATTCGAGTGACAAATCTTTACAGTGTACAAGAGGATCATTCCACAGCATATAATATTTTGATGGATGGGTGTTTGCGATTTTTAAAATACAGAACTGACGAATAAGGATCCCTCTCTCCCCCTTCCCCCCCCATACACTGACATACACACATAAACTTTAGAGTGTTATATAAAGAGAATTTCTATATTCAACACTAAAAAAATTGTTCTTTTCTCTTTGTAAATAAAATGATAGCTGAGGTCTAATGACACAGAAGTTGTGCTTGTTGTTTTTTGTCAGCTTTACCCAAGCCTAGACATATCTGGGAAGTGGGAACCGTGATTGAGAAATTGCCTCCATCAGATTTTCCTGTGGACATTTCTGTGGGGGCATTTCCTTGATTAATGATTGATGGGTGAGGGTCCAGTTCACTGTGGGCAGTACCGTCTCTGGGTAGGTGGTCTTGGGTGGTATAAGAAAGCAGGTTGAGCAAGCCATGAGGAGCAAGCCGGTAAGCAGTGTTCCTCCATGGTCTTTGTTTCAGTGCCTGCCCCCAGTTTCTGGTCTTGACTTCCTGACTAGACTTCATTTCATGATGGACTATAAGCTGTAAAATGAAACAAACTCTTCCCTCCCAAAGTTATTTTTGTTCACTGTGTTTATCACATTAATGGAAAGCAAGCTAGAACAGAAATAAGTATTACTTGTGTGAAATCTGAAGCATAGGGCACTGTGATAGACTGTATAAATTTATAATGCAGGGATTTGTCTTGAACATACCTGATTCTTTCTGTTTCACCATTCACTATGGGTTTTCCATCTCTAAGCCACTGAAGATGTGGGGTGGGAATGCCATCTGCATTGCAGACCAGCTCAACATTTTCCCCGAGAAGGACACTAACTTCACTTGGAACTTCAGCACCAGCAATGCTTGGGGGAACTTTAGAGAAATAAGATTTTTTAAAAAATGTTTTTATTCATTCATTCATTCATTCATTCATTCATTCATTTATTTATTATGTATACAGTATTCTGCCTGCATGTGTCCTTGTAGGTCAGAAGAGGGCACCAGATCTCATTACAGATGGTTGTGAGCCACCATGTGGTTGCTGGGAATTGAACTCAGGGCCTCTGGAAGAGCAGTCGGTGCTCTTAACCACTGAGCCATCTCTCCAGCCCCAAGAAATAAGATTTTTATTAGCAAAGTGTAAGGATATAAATGCTAATGACTGTGACAGAATAATAGAACATACCACTTATTTTTTGTTGTTGTAACACTTATTTGTGTGTGTGTGTGTGTGTGTGTGTGTGTATGTATGTATATGTGTGTGTGTGTGTGTGTGTGTGTGTGTGTGTGTGTGTGTACCTGGGTATAAGCTGCCCTCTGGTGTGTTCACATATGCAGAGAACAGAGGAAACTTGTGGGAGCTGAGTATCTCCTTATACTATGTGGGTCCCAGGGACTGAACTCAGGTCATTAGGTTTGGTAGCAAGCACCTTTATCTGCTCATCTACCTCACTGTCCCAGAACATGTCATTCCTAATTCATAATTCTTCCTCCATTAGGACTGGCCTATTGTTACCTTTATGAGTTATTTTTAAATGAGAAAGACAAAGGTACCAAATTTCTTCAGTGTTCCTGATATTCCTGAAACTGTTTAGTCATAGGAACTGGTCACAGATTGATCTTGTGGGTAATCTGTCACCAGTTCCTATGACTAGACATAGATGGAATCATCCTCATATTAAGTCTCAAATGGGTTGTTTGTAATGTACACAGTTCAAGACAATCAACTTTAAAACATTTTGGTGTAAAGGTCTCAGGAAAGCTTGTATATTAATTATTTGTCTATTGCTAGTTATTATTTATTCTGAAAAATTGATGGACATAATATGCTTTTCGATCTCTAATAGTTACTGTTATTTTTATCTAGTCATCCTTGGTGTGTATTAAAGATATTAACAATGATCAGAAAGCCAGGTTTGACCCCTAGCACCCACATGGCTGCTCACAACCATCTATATAACTCCAGTTCCAGGGGATCTGATGTCTTCTGGGCTCTGAGCACCAGGCATGCATGTGGTGCAGACATACGTTTAGGCTAAACAACTATATACCATAAGTACAATATCTTAGAGGTCAGAACGGAACACATTTGAGTTTCTGTTGTACAGAGTTACAGACATGTGCCAGGAGCAGCTCCTATTTGATCACAGGAACCTATTGGGCATGACTTTACTACCCCATAGTCACTGTCATTATGACAACTGGAAATAGGTCAAGCTGGGCATATACACACCAGGAAATTAACACATCATGGCTACATATCAGGACCTTTTTGTTGGGAGAGTTAATTATTCAATATTTGCTAACACAGCACTGTGTCGTCCTTCTAAATGCCATTTTAGTCAACCAGGGATAATAGTAAAAAGTTGGCAGAAGTTAGGGTACTAAAGAAATTGTCACTAGATATACTAATGAGACTTGTCCTAATTAAGGCCTATGTTTTGCATTATCCCTAGTTTTAAGACATTATGTAAATATATCACAAAAGAATTTTAGGAAATGTTTGGTCAGACCACAACACCACATACTTTATGATTTCTATCATTTATTATTGATGTATATGCATAAGTAAGTATGCAATTTATTTATTTTTCTGTAGTTTTAAATTGCATTTTATTTATTTTGCATGTGTGTTTATATGTATGTGAGTACACGTGTACCATGGTGCAGGTGTGGAAGTCAGAGGACATCTTGTGGGAGTGGTTTTCCTCTCTCCACTGTGTGGTTCCATGGACTCTAACTCAGGTCCTCAGACTTGATGGCCAATGTCTTTACCCACTTAGGCATCTTGCCAGCCCCAGTAAGATATTGGATCACTGCATAGCTACTTTCCCCTTTCTGTCTTTGAAGTCTCAAAGGTTATTGAAGAGAGCATTAATCAAACTTTTGTCTGTATTTCTAGGGAGCTAGCTTTAACACAGCAACAGGAGACATATTAGATTAAGATCAAGGTTATAATTCATTAGACATTCTTTAGCCACGGTAATGAAATCAGGAATCAAGACTTCCACGTCATTTTGAGTCAAATGTATCACTGAGAAGTTCAGTGAAAATCAAAAAGTAACAAGGTCTCCCTACAGTCCTGGACACTATGCCACAATTTAAAGCAATGATGAATAAACATTTACTGGGTGAATTAACATCCCTTATTCTCAGTACAAAATTGTGCAAGGCTCATGATTATTTGAAATATACCTATTCTCACACTTATGATTAAACTATAGCACAATCTCATGAATTAAATCTTACATATCTATAAAAATAACAGATTTATAGTCTTCGTGTGAAAATAAATTATAGCAAATAGAGAATTCCAGTTCCATAGACTATCTCAGAGTCATGAAATACTTTCATTAAAAATGAAACAAATAGAGATAGCTATCCTAATTTCTTATATGTTTTCCCACACATATTTGTGTGCTTTTCCATGGAAACAGAATCCACTGGTAAATGCCGCACAAAAAGGTGTCAATGTTTTCAGTGACCTATAGGTATCTGAGTCTACGATCAATAGCCTCTTTTAATACAGAGCATTTTGTCGTCTAGATGGAGTGGGACAAAGGACAGAGGGCAGACTGCAGTGCACTTAGCATACCCTGCAGAGAAAGGACATAGTGTTTCTGAGCCTTCCCCTCCATATTGGATGCAACACAGGTGTAGTTTCCGCCGTCAGAACGCTGAGGTCTGGCAATTTGCAGTTTGGTTCCCCCAGACAAAATGTGAACCTCAAGGGGGTCGGAATTTTCTACAAGTAGAAAGAAAGGGGAAAAAAGAGAGAAAGAAATAGCATTTAAAGCCATTCTCTTCACACAACAAATATACAATTCTTAAAAGTTTTCCCTTTGTATTTTTAATGAGATTTTTTTTTTGAAACATGAAAATTTAAAAAAAAAGTATTCCTTTATAGTGGGACATTCAGGTCTACAGTCCCAGCTAGTTAAGAGGCAGAGTCAAGAGTACTGAAAGTTCAAGGTCCAGCCTGGGACACTTAGCCAGCTCCTGCCTCAAAACAGAAAACAAAACTCCTGGAAATGCTGGGGTAAACTGCAGTGGTACAGGCCTTGCCTTGAATGCACATGGCCCTAGCTTCCATGTGCAGTACCTCAACAAAGCAAATGTTTAGTTAGGAGTCCAGTTGATAAATTTATATTTCAGAATATTAGGCTTTCTTGAACTAATCACAGCCATGAGCACAAGACTGAAAGCCTGCTAATTTACAAATGTAGGAAATTAAGTGCCAAACAAGGCAACCACAAAAATGTTCAAGTGTGTTACCTATAGGCTTGTGGTTCTTCAACCATGTTATGGTGGGAGGGGGGATCCCAGTGGCATCGCATTTCAATGTCACTGGATTGTTGATGGTCTCCACAAGGACTTCTCTTTCAGGCCCTTCAATAGTGGGAGGCACTGTAAAAAGACAGAAGGAGATCGCATGCCGTCATTAAGTTAATTCAAGACACGTGCTTTCGTTTGCATGTCTAGGGGAAAGAGAGTTGTATTAGAGGCAGATGCTCACCATATACATTGAGGTGGAAATTTTTATCATCTCGTCCTGCTACATTTATAGCTCTACATACATACTGGCCTGTGTCAGACACCTAAAAGAAAAAGATACTATTGTATGTGCTCCATTATGTGATAGATGACCAATCACAAGGTTCAGGAGTAGATTAAGTCATCAGTCATCTTGATGCTCTACTGCCCCACTTCTAATCGCCTTCAGAAATCCTGTTTCTTTGTTGTTGTTTTTTCAATGAAAATAAGTCCAATGGTATGGACCATGCATTTTTCCACGAATGGCACTGTTAACTGTAGTAAGGGGAGTAGGCCTCTTCCAGTTAGCTTTTCCACAACCCCACCACAGAGGCACAACACTCAGACAAGGACCAAAGATGCACCTCGGCTCGCTTGATGTGCAGCATCTGTCCACCAGTTAAAATCTCCACGTGGGTAGAATCTGTTATCGTCCGCCCATTCTTTGACCAGGTGATGACTGGGGGAGGGACAGCATTTGACTCGCATTCCAAGGACACCGAGGTCCCCTCTCTCACATTAACTACAGAAAGAGACTCGCTGCCATGATCCTTAATGCTTGGGGGCACTGAGGTGGGAAACAAGAACAGAATATTCAAATGTTTTTTTTTTTTTTCATTGCGCTGCTTAGCTAGAAAATACGAAATGAAATGAAATTGTATGATGAGAGAGTAAACACACACCATGGACAGTCAGGGAGACTTTCTTCTTGCTTTCTCCAGCTTGGTTGATAGCGATGCAGGTGTATTCACCACCATCAGATACCTTGGACCGAATAATCTGTAGAGTTCGACCACCTGGGGCAAATATAATGTAAAGACAGATACAGAGTTTGTCTTAAGTTGTGTTGTTAGTGCATTTGTGTATGTATGCGTCCACGTGCATGTGCGTGCATGTGCACGCAGCTGCTACAGTGCATGTGTGGATGTCAGAGGACAACTTGCGGGAGCTGGTTCTCCCCATCTGCCTTGTGGGTCTGGGGAATTGAGCACATGCTTTCTGAGTTTAAATTCCCCACAGAGCAGAGGTGACAGTCTGCCATTCTGTAGTCATCTGTCTATCTCAGGTGAGTCCAGCTTTTTACATGATGTCATCTGCAAATGTTGGGCTGTACTCATAGCTGTCTTGAGGTGCATGTGGGGCATAAAGCTATAGCTTGACAGCCGAATTCCATCCGCCCATTCAAGTACATATTGCTCACTGTCTCTTCTTTTTAACTGTTATTTTTTCATTTACAAATTTCTCTTTGGAGGAGGTATGCTACAGTATGCAGAAGTCAGAGGGCAGCTTGTGGGAACAGTTCTCTTTTTCCACCAAGTGGGTCCCAGAGACTGCATTCAGGTAGTCAGTCTTGACAACAAGCGCCTTTAACCTCAAGCCATCTTTCTGGCCCTCATTCTCTATCCTATCTGTATCATTTACCTATGTATTTAACTACCTATCATCTATACCCAAGAAGACTGGGACTGACTGAAAACAACTAGTAGGTTTGTACAGTAGCTATTTATTATTTACACTTAGGATTGCCACATTTTTATGATGCTTTATTTCATAATTTGTTGAAAAAGACCCCCTTACTGTACATTTCCACTGAAGTCATAAAAGTCTATTGTTGTAGAACATTATTTTAAGATGTGTTACATTTGTTTATGCTGTGAAACATTTGTTTAGTGATACAAATTGCATTTTATGTTGCATTTGTTTAAATCTGTGAAGCTGTGTTACTTGGCCTGTCTAAAACACATGATGGTCTAATAAAGAGCTGAACAGCCAATAACTAGGCAGGAGAAAGGATAGGTGGGGCTTGCAGGCACAGAGAATAAATAGGAGGAGAAATCTAGGAGGAAAAGAAAGATCAAGGAATTAGAGGAAGGAGGAGGACTTCAGGGGACAGCCACCCAGCTACACAGCCAGTCACAGAGTCAGAAGGAAAGATAAGGTATACAGGAATAGAGAAAGAATAAAAGCTCCAAGACCAAAGATGAATGGTCCAATTTAAGTTAAGAAAAGCTGGCAAGAAACAAGCCAAGGTAAGGTTGGGCATTTATTATTAAGAATAAGACTCCACATGTGATTTATTTGGGAGCTGTGTGGCAGGCCTTCCCAAAAATAGCAAAAACAACCAACAACATTTTGGCGTCCCAACATGGGGCCATAGAAAGCTGAACAACAACAGTCTATACTCTAACGGCTATAGTTGGGTACTATGAACAAATAAAGGGAGTGAGACTTGACTTTGGAAACAGACTAAGTTGAACTGATGTTTGTTTTAAAATGGGAGAAAATGACATGGGTGACCCACCTTATAAGAATTGTAAGTTCCTTACCAGGCACAATGAGAACATTTGTATTTGGCTTGATGGGCTGTTCATTCTTGAGCCAGCTGAGGTCAGGAGCAGGAAAACCAGAAACCTCACAGGTCAAAGAGATGAAATGGTTCACCACCACAGAGAGATGTTCATGGGTAGGTCCAATGACACCTGGAGGAACTGTAAATGTATAGGTATAGGTATATATATAAATATAAAGTGAACTTTGACAGTATCAGAAACACGTTTTCTAATTCTTTGTGGTCTGTAAAAGTAACAAGCAAATGATTCTGCTAAATACCAGTGGTCTTTACTGGAATCTCTAATGATATCATTAAACTCACGTTCATCAAATGTTTTCATAATTGAAAGAGAGTCTCAGAGTTTTCAAAGACAAAAAATTTCAGTGCATGTCCAAAACTGTGGTTTTCAAAGTACAAAGAAACAACCTAATGTTTTAAAGTAGTTTGGATAATTTTATTTTTAATATGATATCTTTGTTTTTACTTCTTGTTATGGTAAAAAATAAAGGTTTAACTTAATAGAGATTATCTTTAAAATGTAAATCCATGCAACTTTCAAGAGGAACACAAATACTAAGCAATAGACAACACTACTGTTTTTTGTTCAAAACAACAACAACAAAGAATAAAAAAAACAAAAGGAGAGAGAAAAAACAGAATAAGAAAGATTGATATAAATGATACACTGGAATTTATGAACATTATAAAATATGCAATATGAGACTTGATCTTTTATAACAAAAACACAAAGGTAGTGGTCTATACTTTTAATCCAGCACTGGGGAGGCAGAATTAGGTGGATCTCTGTGAGTCTGTGGCCAGCCTAGTCTACATAGTAAGCTGCAATATAGCTAGGGCTACATCGTGAGACCTTATCTCAAAAAATAAAATGATAACATCAACAACATCAAAACCCAAAGAAGGCATCGTATCATCCACATTCAAATGGTTTTCTCTGAAGGGGAACAATTTCAAAGAGCAAGAATGAGGCATGAAAGCAAATGAATACAACCATAAATAAAAGCAGAAATGAGTCTTGGCTGGAAAGAGGAAACAGTGAATGCAAGTAATAAACACTGTTGTATCTACTCTATTATATTAAAATTGAGGTCTTTATTTTATTTTTTTATTTATTAAATTTAATTTTACATATCAGCCACGGATTCCCTTGTTCTCCCCCCTCCCACGCCCCCCCCTCTCCCCTCCCCCCTCCCCGGCCCCCCCCTTCTCCCCAGCCCACCCCCCATTCCCATCTCCTCCAGGGCAAAGATTCCCCTGAGGATTGAGATCAACCTGGTAGATTCAGTCCAGGCAGGTCCAGTCCCCTCCTCCCAGGCTGAGCCAAGTGTCCCTGTATAAGCCCCAGGTTCCAAACAGCCAGCTCATGCACTGAGGATAGGACCCAGACCCACTGCCTGGATGCCTCCCAAACAGATCAAGCTAAAATTGAGGTCTTAAAACACCATCAAATGCCAAAGCAAAATGCCAAAAAGGCAAGCCTTTTTTTTTCTTCTAATGTTATATGGTTTTGATTGTTTCAGTTATTGATTAACTCTAGTATGAGATCACTGACTAAATATTTATTGCATTCTTAATGAATTGAGGGAGGACCTTGTGCTGGGCGGCACAAGGAGAATGAAATATACAGTAATACATGCAATTAAAAATCTGATGGAAAGAGAGCTGAAGTGATTTTGCTTGATAGATCCATGCCAGGTACTGTGTGGAACACTTATTTACTTTCCATTGAATTTTCGCATGCCTATGAGCTAGACACAATTCTTAACATCATAAATAGGGAAGCTGATACATAGGAATATTAGCATCTTGCATAAGATTTCACAGCTTGTTCCTGGAAGAAACATCTGAAAATAGAGCATCCAAGCTCTCCTTGTCTTTTGCTTAGCCACTTCTCTATAGTGCCCAGGAATCAAAAGTGTCATGAATATCAGTTGGGAGAAATGAGTGAGAACCAAATGTATCCTCTAGATGCAAAAGTTCAAGCCCGAATTCCCAGACCAGCTGTATTCAGAACTGGACCTTTCAAGGAAGTTATTAATGTCCAGTGAGGTCATGGGGACAGGGCCCTAATTACTTAGGGTTACTGTCCTTTAAGGAGAGACACCCTACGTCACCCCCATGAAGGAAGCTCCTTTTTGCAGCAGGCGACCATTACAGGAAGCCAGAATTACTCAAATGCAGAGAACAACTGACTGTAAGACTCCTAGCCCCCATTGATACATGTGCAACGCCTGCACCTAAAGCTCAGAGAGCATGAAAAATGGAACAGAAAGATTTTAAGAGCCAGAGGATCCGGAACACTGTGAGACTGCACCTTCTAGCTATAAACAGGAGAGCCACAGTCATGAAATATCAACCAGACGGCTACCGAACAAGTTGTGACTAATTCTAACAACAGTTGACATCTTAACATATACGGGGGAAATCTCATGGAACCCCACACTTAAATGAAGAGCTACAAGCAATTAAGAGCTGCTGAGAGAGTGGATACCCAGATTAGTTACCCACTACAAAGTGGTCAGCCCTAGGAACATGTACATGCCGGCAACACCAAATGGACCCCAAAGGCTGCTTTCATATATTTACTCATTTATATGCATGTGGCTATGTAATAACAAGGCTTCAAGAAGATGAGAGCATGAATTTGGGTGAGAGAGGGGGAATGGGAGGGGAAGGAGGGAGGAGAAAGGGAGGAACGATGTAATTATATTTAATTCAAATAATAAGTAAAATGAAGAGACCCCGGAGGATTTGCAAACAAACTCTCCCTACAAGCATGCTCACAAGAAAGACCAAGTGAGGGCATGTGAGGACAATCCTGCAATCTACATGTGACCTCTTCAGAAAACAAGCACTTCCAGAACCTTTCTTAAACTGCCTAGCTCTCAGAACTGTAAGAAAACTCATTTCTGTGGTTAAAGCCACATAGAGCAGACTACGGCAAGACTCACTTGACATTTGAGGGGATGGTAAGGGTAGGAGAGAATGGCCATGGGGTAGTAAGACAAGAGTGGCCTACACAGCAGAGAAGGCCTAGCTCATGGTGGGACTATGAATGACTCACTCCACCAGTATTCCTGACTCCAAGGTTTCCTCCAGCCATGGGTAGTGACTTTGGTGTAGATACAGTGTAGATATGAATTATTTAATGTCTTGAATCAACCTGCCTGTGTAGAATGCTGGCTATACATTTGTGAATGATGTCACTTGGAGCATGTTTCTTTCTTTTTTTAAAAAAAATTAATTAATTAATTAATTAATCCTATGTGTCATTTACATCATGTATCTTGACCCCATTCATTTCCTGTCCCTTCACATCCACCCTCTGCCCCTACAACTCCCCCAATAAAAATTTAAGAGAAAAAAGGAAAAAATATAATAAAGAGGGGAAAAACTCATCATGGAAGCTGCAGTGTGACACAGTGAGTCATGCTGTAAACCCCTTTGTCCATATGTCTTTACAGATGTTCATTGCAAAGAGTCACTGGTCTGGTTCGAGATCTCTGGTTTCTACTACACTATTGATGCTGGGCCCTAGCTAGGACTCTTTCCAGATACCCTGTTTTTGCCCTGTGTTGTGGAAGTCCTGCAGCTTTGGGTCTTCAGGTCAGGTCCTTTCATGTGCTCCAACAGGTCATAGATAGGGTAGATGACTGGGCCAAGTCATAACCTTGGGTCTGGCCCTAGGCAGCTGTAGGGTTGGTCCACCAGATGTGAAATGGGGACGACTCTCCCATGCTTATAACTTCAGGGCTGGCTCACCCACACCTGCACTAACAGAGTTGGCTCTCCCTCTCTTATCACCACAGGGCCAGCTCTCCCACCTGCCTCAGGCATCGATGGGCAGGAGGGAGTACATCATTCCCCTACCCATGCCACCACAAGACAGATGAGAAGTGGGGAGAGTTCTCCCATGCTCACAACTTCGGGGCCGGCTCACCCACACCTGCACCAACAGGGTTGGTAGAGCGTGTTTCTTAAGCTTAGTGGTCCTTACATTTTCATCTTGGAGAGGGGAATCAAAAGCCAACAAATGACTGGGAATCATTGAGATAATTACTAGAGATAATGGGCAAAAACCACTTGACTTGGTACCTGGTACCAATCTGGCAGTTAGTAGATGGCCACTTGCTATTCAGAGATTGGAACTATTGCACAGCAAGTGATGAGGTACCATGGGCTAAAGGAGGTAGTGCAATGTTGTTCCATGGAAATTAACGTGCATGTGAGGGAAAGTAAAGCGGTCTCCCTTCCTTCCTTCCTTCCTTCCTTCCTTCCTTCCTTCCTTCCTTCCTTCCTTCCTTCCTTCCTTCCCTCTGTCCCTTCACTCTATCCCTACCTCCCTCCTTCCCTTCTTCTCTTCCTCCTCTTCCTCTCCTCCTCCTGCTCCTCCTTCCTTTCTCCTTCTCTTTTTCCTCCTCCTCCCCCTCCTCTTCCTCTCCTCTTACTCCTGCTTCTTCTCCTCTTCATCCTCCCCTCCTACTTCTCTTCCTCCCCTCCTCTTCCTCTTCTCCTTCTCCCCCTCTTCTTCCTCTCCTCCTCCTCTTCCACTTCCTCTTCCTCCTCTCCTCCTCCTCCTCCTCCTCTTCTTCCCCTTCTTCTTGCCTCTCAGTGACCTGGAACTAACCAGTTCAGCAAGACCAGCCAGCTAGCCCCAGGCAGCGACCTGTCTCTACCTCCCCTGGGCTGAGACTACAGATATGCACG
This sequence comes from Peromyscus attwateri, assembly GCA_902168425.1. Taxonomy (NCBI): domain Eukaryota; kingdom Metazoa; phylum Chordata; class Mammalia; order Rodentia; family Cricetidae; genus Peromyscus; species Peromyscus attwateri. The sequence continues at coordinate 2,249 of CABHPP010080068.1, read as the reverse complement.
GCTACAATCAGAGGTTTATGTGGGTGCTGGAGACTGAACTCATGTGGACTTTACTGGCCGAGCTACCTCCCCAGCTCCTCAACATACTTTTTTAACCTATATTGTACTATATAGATTAGAACATGTACTTTTACGACAGTCATATTTGTTCAATTTATGCTTCCTGGGAATTCACACTTGTTTCTGTTTAGGTCAGATATAAGATCAGGGATCTAGCTCAGAAGTAGAGCACTTGCCTAATATGCTCAAGGCTCTTGGTTTGGTCCCTAGCACTGCAAAAACAATGAACAACTTGCCCAGTTGAGAGTTGCTCACTAAATACCTGAAAGTATTTATAGTGCGTTAATGTTATAAGTGTGAAGAATATAAAGGTAGGAATGTATCAAAGATTTATTACACAAATAGCAAACATCATATATGCAACATGACATATACATCACACCATGTAAGAGCATGTTATCATGCCAGATAAAAACTTTTGAAAACAATTTTTTAAAAAAAATTAATTATGTGTATTTGTATGTGGAGGGCCCACATGAGTGTGGGTGTCCACGAAGGTCAGAGGTATCTGATTCAGCTGGTGTTGGAATTACAGGCAGTTGTGGGCCACCCAATGTAGGTGCTGAGAATTGAGCCCAGGTCCTCTACAAAGCAGTTCATGCTCTTTATCACCAAGCCATCCTTCCAGCCCCAAATGGAAGCTTTTTGAGATGATAAAAAATTGATAATTTTTAGATATTCCTAAAATGAACTAGAATTTCATGCAAAGTGGATCTTATAATAATTTTCATCACTCTTATTTCATACTTTGGAAGCAGCTGTATCTCATAAAAATTGCCCTTTTTATGAGAGACATCCAATTCCCTTTATACTTTTTCTTAATAAAAAAACAATATTTATAATAATCGATTATTATTATTATGTGTGAAAACTTAAATTTAATACCAATTTAGGTATGTTTGCGTTTTAAAAGGAATTATTTAACTCTACAAGGTGGTCTCTCCTTAGTCACAGAGCATACTGCATACTAGCAGAATGTAGTCAATGTAACTCTGCACTTGAAGACTGGAGCAGGAGTAGACACACCAGATCCACAATTGACTCGCCCTTCAACATGTAGCCTTTCACATCTGCTGGGGTAACCGCTTTCTCCTGAGGGATGAAAATGCTACAAACATGCGCTTAGACTATCTGTACTTTGCAATTCCTTCTGGCTTTTGTAGGAGGACATGGAGAGGACATTGAATGCATGCAGCTTCACACACCGATGAAGTTAAACACAGAACACAGGTTGTGGAATCCGAAGCCCGGTTTCCCTGCTTTGTCCTGCAGAGCCTGGCAGATGTCCGGCCGCTGAGCTCTCACCTTGAATGTTGAGGTTGAAGTATTTTTTGGCGCTCCCAGCTTTGTTCTTGGCGACACACACATACCTCCCGATATCTGTTATCTGAGCATTCAGAATCTAAGGGGAAACGAAGAAATGGCAACTAAAATCGTCAACAAAGGAACTTGTGATATTTTTCCGTTGAGAACAAACAAGAGGCATTCTTTCTAGTGAATGCCAGCTATAAATGCACATTAAAACATGAAGCTGCCGGGCGGTGGTGGCGCACGCCTTTAATCTCAGCACTCAGGAGGCAGAGGCAGGCAGATCTCTGTGATTTCGAGGCCAGCCTGGGCTACAGAGTGAGATCCAGGAAAGGCACCAAAGCTACACAGAGAAACCCTGTCTCAAAAAACCAAAAAACAAACAAACAAACAAACAGACAAACAAACAAACAAACAAAAAACCATGAAGCTGCAGGACAGACCATCCCTGTACTGTTTTCAATTAGTTTGGTCAAGCACACACGTATCTATTTAGAAAACTTACAATCAAAAAAGGATTTTTTACACACATCTGTTGAATTTAAACTACTATTTATCCTAAATTATTCCCCACTTCCCTGTCTGTGAGTCTGAAAAATAACTTTGAAGTCCCCCCTAAAAGGTGGATTTGTGAATGGCCAGTAGAATTTTTGAGGCAATGGTGCTGTTCACTTCAGTTAATCGAAAGATTCTGCACTGTTGATCGCTTTATCGGAAATTTTGCCATTACCATCTAAGGAAGCATGACTTGCCTGCTGGAGGGTGTGATTATGAGGGACAAAAATCAGCTCCCATTGTATTCTACGATGCCAAACAGATAATCCCAGCAGGCATACAACTCACAGCTTTGGTGACACTTGAGTAAGTTGAGATCTGAAATA
>CABHPP010080066.1:0-22357 GCA_902168425.1 Peromyscus attwateri | reverse complement strand
AGCAGGGAAGGAAGGGGGCTGACAGCTAGGATCTGGGCACCGTTATTGGCTGCAGACTGAGATGTGCTGGAAGTGCAGATAGCCTCCAACAGGCCTCCTTCAAAGGCCACTCGGCACCCTGGCCTAGGCTGTGGGGACCGCCTGCTTGGGGTGTCGGCTGTGCCCCGACCTGAGACAAACCCTCAGGCCATTCCTGTTCCGTAGGTGGGATTGTGACAAGAGAAGTAGCCTTTGTGTGGTTCGGACGTGTAGAAAACACCAGCTGTCTAGTATCTGCTATCACAAGCCTTGTTTCTCGAAGTATCCTTGTTAACAGTAGCTGTGGGGAGACAAGTGACGACGTAAAGCCTCAGAGTCCAGCCGAAGCTGTGATGGGTCAGTGAGGTGCATGAGGAACACACTGCGAGTCACTGCTTACACCTCGCTATTATTGCCAGCACGAGTATATGTTGTTGCTTTGGCTTTGACAGAAATGACTGAGCCCTGTCATATGATGTTGTCTCGGTGTTCATTTTTCTGTCTGAGGCAGGTTTGTCAGACAGGCCTTTACTGGCCTCATGCCCAGTGGCTGTGTGACCCACATTGGCCAGCCTGGGTGCCAAGTGCCTGGACAGCACCTGGCATAGAGAAGCATGTCCATGACTGCTGCTATAATTGACCTATTTTTTATGATAAACATTTAATACCCAACAGTGCGTTCCTCTGAGTTCGTTGGCAGTGAACCGTGGCAGTGTGTGAGCCTGAGCAGTGCTGTTCTCAGGTTGTGCCTTCGTCCACACTTTGAGTTGCTGCTAGACCAGTGGGTTGACTTCAGTTTGGGGACTAGAATAAAGAAAGGTACTGTGAATAGTAAAAAACAGAAACCAAAACCAAAACCAGAAATCCCTAGCTTTGTGTCTAGTTTAGTAAAGAAGTATACAGTTTCAGAATTTGATATCAATAGCTCCTATTATCTTCTGACATTAGTTAGGAATAATCTTTTTGTCTTTCCCCCTTCCGTCCAGTCACAGAGGGTGGTCTAGGCTGTAAACCAAGCACTTGGGAAGAGAATCACTACAAGGTTGAAGCCAGCCTGGTCTATGTAGCAAGTTCCAGGCCAGTCAGGTCTACACAGCTACCTACACCCTATCTAGAAACTACAGTAGCAAGAAAACGGCTCTCCAGGTGAAGTTTGGGGTGTTTTGGAAAAGGTTATCAAGCAAGTAGGGTATTGAAGATTGAATAGGAGTTCAACAGAAGATAAAGCCATGAATAATTAATAGGCAGTGCTGTCAATCAAAACAGCATCATTCTTTGTGTACCCACATTAGCTTCCTTTGATTTCTGTCAATATGTTGATATATTAAAGTTAGTGTGTCTCTTTCCTCTTCCCGTTTCCTCTCTTTATGCTTTTCCCTTCTTCCATCGCATCCTAAAAAACAAAAACACAAAACACAGATAAATTTCCTAAAGAATTTTCCCTTTTCCTTTCTCTCCCCTCTTCCCACTGTGCTCCCGCTCCTGCCCCCCCCCCCATTTTTTAACAAGGTCTCATGTCATCTAGCTAGCCTCAGACTTGCTGTGGAGCCAGGGCTAGCCTTGAGCCCTAGTCCCCTTGAGTAGTTTCTTTATGCTGCGGTAAGCCCTCCGAGGTCCTGTCCATCTGGGGGTTTCACCTGCACGTTCCCATAGCTGTCTCTCTCCACCCTTTTTCTTGCCTACTGTGCCTTTGCTTACTTAGCAATGAAGAAACCGCCAGGCCCACATTTGTTGTGTGTCAGCCACATGCGCCTGGCCTTCAGCCTCCAGAACACCGGGCAGCTTTGGGAAACAGGCTGTGCCTTGCTCCCTATGATTGAAGAAGCTGAGGGTCAGCAAGGTTAGTGTAGTGGGCCATGCACAAGCGGCTGAAGGCCAGGCCCCGGTTATTTGCCCCAGCTCCCCATCCCCACCCCCTTGCACCAGAGCATATGTGCACTGGGTTGGATTTGGGCCGCTGTTCTTCAGCCTTCTTGGTGCAGGCTGCTGCTCTGCCGTCTTCCTGTTCACGGGCCCGGAGTCATCTACAAGTGTTCGTTGTGCTTTGCAATCATACATGACCACACACTTTCCTTTCCCACTCAAGTTTTTCTAAGGTAGCTGTAGGCAGGGGCTGGAAACTGTTGACACTGGTGGCCTCCAGCAAGTATGGGAGAGAATGCGGGGGCCAGCCTGGAAGTGGAGGGTCAGTTCCACTTCCCTTCTGTGGGGAGCTGCTCAGGAACTCTGAACAATCACCACCCTTCTCAGACCCATGCCTGGATTTAGCTTCTAAACCCTGCCTGCTGCAGGGCCCTGGGCCATAGATGAGGCTCTGGTGGGCGACAGGAGGTATATTGGCATTGGTATCCTACTCTCTGGTCATGAATACTGTACTTCCGAGCAAATCATCTGGCTTCTTTGGTCCCCACATGTTGAGAAGGTCCAAGACCTGCATCCCAGCCTCATTCCCAGAATGAAATGGTCTAACCTGGACTCTTGGTACACTGATTTTTGGACTCGCTGGGTGTCCCAGTTAGGGTTATCAATGCTGTGATGAACCACTATTAATTACCAAAAGCAACTTGGGGAGGAAAGGGTTTATTTGGCTTATGCTTTCAAATCACTATTCATCACTGAAGGAAATCAGGATAGGAACTCAAACATGGCAGGAGCCTGGAGGCAAGAGCTGATGCAGAGGCCATGGAAAAGTGCCGCTTACTGCCTTGCTCCTCGGGGCTTGCTTGGCCTGCTGTCTTGTAATACCCAGGACTACCAGCTCAGGGGTGGCCCCACCCACAATGATCTGGGCCTTCCCCCATCAATCACTAATTAAGAAAATGCCCTATGGACTTGCTTAGAGCCTGACCTTTTGGAGGAGTTTTCTCAATGGAGATTCCCTCCTCTCTGAGGACTCTAGCTTGTGTCAAGTTGACATAAAACTAGCCAGCACAGTGGGTTTCTGCAGCTGGAACCTCTGTACCTTCACCAGGCACCAAGTTCATCACACATCACCACCCCCTGAGATGCTCAGTGCTTAGACTTCTTGAAGCTCTTTGTTGCTACAAAGTCCTCAAGGGAAGAAAGCATTCCACCCCATTGAGCATTATTAGTGCTTCCGTCCGAGCGCCTGGCTTTGCAGCCTTTTCCAGTGCAGACGGCAGCTGGGCTTCGAGTCACGGCTGCCTGTGGTTTCTTCTCTGTCTCTCTGCGGCGAGGACTCCATTCATCTAAATGTCCTCTCTGCTCAGGCTTCAGGTTAGGTGATGGGACCCAGAGGAAGAGGCTTGCCACCACAGTCTTGCAAAGGCTTGAGGGTGACAGTAAGGGACTCACAGGTGACTTTAGAGCAAGTCTAAAAATATGAGTGCCAGTGTGCCAACTACATCCCAAGCAGAAGGGTCTCTGGACAGAGATAGGGGCCTGTCCAAAGGTGACACACAGGGTACATGTCTGGGGCTAGAGTCGGCAGTGGCGCATCCAAGTTGCTGTGCTGTGGTAAACACACAGTCCACATATAGACACACTTCACCCTTGAGTCTTGGTGCCAGCCTGGACCTTGCTCCTGGGCCCTTATCTCACACACCTACATGGAGCCATGTTATACAATGCCCTGGCCATCCCAGACCAGTGTAGCTCAGCAGAAGTCCCAATTTGTCCTTTAAAAGACAAGACTGACCCCCACCCAGCCTTGCTCTTCGTCACTCCTCCCCGTCTTCTCTGGAATCATCCAAGCCCCAAATATCGGAGTCACCACTGATTGTTCTTCTCTCCTTCCTCACACTGCCTGACAGCGCCTTTTCCTCAGAGTACGTCTGAAGGGCGCCAGCCCTTTCCGCCCCCATCCAGCCCTTCTCTGCCCTAGTGGGTCACCTCTGGCACACTGGGCCTGCTGCTGTCAGTGTTCCTCAGCCAGGCAAGGGCAGGCAGGGCCATCATCATGTCTCCTTCTGTTCCAGACTCTCCAGTGGCTCTCTGGCATGCTTAGAATAGAGCCCGGACGTCTTGCCTTTGCCTGCCACCCCTTCATCTCCGCCTTCAGCACTCTCTGCTCACCCAGCCTTTCGTCAGGCTCTGCGGCTTCCTCTGATCCCTCTGTCTTGACTCAGTCTCACTTGCTGTCCTCTCACATTTGTGCCTGGCTCAGTGTTGTGTGACAAAGCTCTTCCTAGGGAGATGCAACACACATGTCTCTTCATCCTAGATAGGGAACCCATGACAGACCAAAGTACGGATACCATCAAAGTCCAACTTGGTGAACCAGTGAGTTTTATTGGTGTTTTCCAGGAGCAGAAATGACTCAAAGACAGCTGCATCACCAAAGTCCACCCCAGCACAGGTGACAGCTCACCAAGCTGGGGACCTGGAACACACTGCACAGCCGACATACAGCTCAACAGGTTGGAGAGAGAATGTCCTTTCTAGGTCCCTCAGTCTAAACCCCTTCAGGCAGCGTAGCTGGTTTGTGATTCTTCCATGCAGCTGGTCTGGTCTCAGTCTTCTTTGCAGCTTTGCTTGTCTGAGCATTTTCTTTGCATCTTGGCTGCGCCTCATCTGAGAGGGACTCTCAGCTTTTATTGTTTACTCTGGCGGGGAGGGGCCTAATGAATCTGGTTAGTTTTGGGGACTTCCTGATGCTATTTTGAGTTGTTTACCTTCCTGCTTGAGGAGCTTCACTATAGGACAGAATGTTTCAATCTCAGATGATTATGCAACACTCAGCCTTCTCCGTTCTGGTTTCCATTCAAGTAATTTCTCACCTGTATATAAAAACCGTTCCCTTTCCTCAGCCCACTGACCATTGTCCCATCCTTCTATTTTGTGCTATTTCTGTTAGTAGTCATCACTACTTTGCCTTCCTGTGTACTGTGTGTTGAATTTCTCTAGAATAGAAATCCATAAGGAGGGGCCTTTTTTTATTGTTCTCACCCCTCTGGAGCCTGTGATGAACCTGTGGCTGAATTAGGGTATGCCTGCGTGTGTTCTCAGACCTGGTGCCGTTCTGTCCCGCAGACATATTTCAGGAGGTGAGTGATGTTGGTCAACACTTTTATTTTAGAAAGCCAGCTGGTGGCAATGTGGGGGCCGCGCTGTGGGAGGAATGTGGCAGGAAGTCTTCAAAGGCTGTTAGAATGGCCCAGGAAATCGATGCTGAGCCTATGCTGAGGGGACAGATGGAGGGACACAGAGATCCTCTGAGGACCTGTGATTGTATTGGGATAGTATGGCACGGAAGGGATGAGCTGGTGTGGAGAGAGGCAGGTAACTAACTCTCCCTGCTGTTATGTAAGGCTATTGGCTCTCCAAGCATCACCCTGAAGAGCATTCTGCAGAACACTGGGTAGCACTGTATGGAGTACTCCAAGGAGCACTCTGGGAAGAACCTTTACAGACTTGAACTGTTTTTTTCTTCTAAGAACCCAGTCCTCTCCAGTTCTGGTGAAAATCTCTTTATCTCTGAGTAAGCACATTCTTATGCATCCCACCAAGGTGTCCCTGGGTCTCCAACTGAGACTGTTACCACACTCTCTCTCTGCACATCCCCCCACCCTCTTGCAGTAATGGGGATTGAATTTAGAGCTTCCCACATGCTAGCCTAGCACTCTACTACTGAGCCACACGCCAGCTCAGCTGTGAGACAGGCTGGCCGTAACTCATCCAGTAGTCTAGGTCGGTCTTGAACTTGGACTGCTCCTGTGTAAGCCTGTGGAGTAGCTGGAGTGACAGGCGTGCACCTCTAAGCCTGGCTGCATCCCAGTTTCTTAGGCCTTGCTCCAGAGTCTCCATTTGTGATTCTGAGCCCCATAAAGTGAAATGCCACTGTCTGTAGAGGCCATCTCTCACCTCTGCCATGTCTGCTATGGGTCTCCATGGCACAGAGACAACATGGGCAGCTACATCTTAGTGCTTCCTGGGTGCAAAGCATGGAGTGAAACAGATCATGTGCCTTTTGCTTGCCTTTACCTTCCTTGAGAGTGTAGACTCAGAGCCAGACAGGTTCAGAGTGACCCCAGCTCACTGTAGCCCTTGGGAATGCTGCTCAAGTCTCTTCAACTTCTTTTCCTAAATCTGCAAAGTGGACATAATATAGAGAGGGTCCATAGAGTTACTGTGAAAATTAAAGGAAATAACATGTTCCCAGGTGTGGTGATTTCATGCCTCTAATTCCAGTGCTTGGCAGGTGGAGGCAGGAAAATCAGGAGCTTAGGGTCATCTTTGGCTGTATAGTGAGTCTGAGGCCAGCCTAGGCTACACTTGGTACTGCCTCACTCCCTCCACCAAAAACAAAACAAAAAAAAAAGAACAGAAGGAACATATACTGGTGCTTACTATGAGTTAAATACTGTGTCATTAATAGCACATTGCAGATATGGTTATTATCATCACCATCAGTATCCTGGGGCTACACAGCTAAAGTGCAGGGAGTACCCTGCCTTCTTTTTTCCCTGCCCCACACTGTTGCTTCCAAGCTTACCTTGTTTGAGACCTTCTGGTCCCCGTGTTGGCATTCCTGTTCTTTTTTGGGTGTGCCATTTGTCCCTGTCATAGCACTTGGCTCAAGCGAAGTCTGGGTAGCATCTCCATTCTGTATAGCCGACAACTTCTTTTCAGCCATCGATTGAGCAATCCTCCACGGTTGGGTTGTCCTTGCAGGATCTTGCACAGTTTCCCGTGGTAGTCATTGGCAACCCATGTGCTGTGAAAAGCAGAGCTCTTCCGATGTGGTCGCTTATGTTAGTGGAAAAAGTAATATACAAGCAACAGCAGAAAGGATGGTGCTCCTTATCCTTGCAGGGTGTGGGTGTGCGTGTGCGTGTGTGTAGGATTATCTTGTGAATCTGGTAGTGTTTATAAACCCAAGTCCCAATAGAAAAAAAAAGTATATGAGAAAAATACCCACAAACCTGGCTCTTTCAAGAGACATTGTCCTCGAGTCTGCCAGTTCCAGCTGCACCCCATGCCCAGGGGCAGGCTGTGTGCTCATCTGTCTTGATGCTTTTGCTCCTTGGCAACTGTGGAGGGCTTAGCGCTTCTGAAGGATGCTTGTGTCTAAGGGCCGCAGGACACCCTGGTAGCGTTTGGAAATACCTGTCTGATGACATTTGCTACTTGCATTTATTTCTCATAATTGGGAAATAGATTCACACACTAGAGCTAGCCTGGCCGTTTGGATGAGATGCACCTGCTGATTTGCACATGAATTCAAGCCAGAGCCTGCAGTTAGCAGACAGACTGGTGTGTGCGTAGGGGTGCTCGGCCCAAAATATCAGATGGATTGGAGTGTTGTGGTGTATAGATTATAATGGGGATAAACTTAGCTTCAGCAGAGATTAGTGTTCTCAATTCATGTCGATACGAGTCTCCACTTGTCAACTTAGAGATCTGGGAGATTTCAATTTTAAAAACTATGCTCCCTTGTCTCCCTCGTATTATTCAAGTTTTTGGTTCTTGGTTTGGGGAAAGGCAATTCCAAGGACCTTACCACTGCCAGGCACAGACGTGCTTGCAGGCCTCTTCTTGGAACTTTTCCAGAGAACCGTGGAATAGCCTGCTGTTGCTAACAGCGACGGCTGTGATGACTGTCACTGCCACTGAGAGAAAGCCCCAGCATTCTCCATCCTGCTCCGGCTCTGGTTGTCAGTGCTCTATGAAGGTGGGAATGGGATTTGGGTTGCTGGAGCTGTGCCTGCCGTATATTAATGAGGTGGTTGATGGAAAGTTCTTTCTGATGAGTGGCTTACCCTTCAAAAGTTGTTACTCTTTGCTGTTTCTAGATTCTGAAGGCAGTGGGTGCTCACTGCAAAACCAAGCTTGGGATGTTGCATGCCTGGCTTTGAAATCCGACTCCATCACTTACTAATATGCCCCCCTGAGCAGACGGGCACCCTCCCTGAGCCTTGCTTTACCCCACCGTGCAGAAAGCCCAGACGTGCTTCCATAGCATTGCCGTGGGGGCTCTTCTGTTCCAGACCCTTGCAGAGGTCTGACACATGCTCATTTCCTCTGTGGGTATGCACAGAGGAATCACCGAGGGCCAGAGATGTTACTGCGAGTCTGCAAAGGGAACAGAGCAAGGCAGAGAGCGCCTCTGAGCTAATTCTCAGGCTCTAAGCAGAGCAAAGACTAGTATGGAGATGTTACCAGTCAATGAAGAGTAGACCCCTGTACCAGGAGGCAGCAGTGGGAAGGACTACTGGAGATTGGAGGGTTCTCTGAGGCAGTTCCGTGCTTTGTGATCCCTGCTTCCCAGCATTCCTGCATGGCTGCTTTAAAAAGCCTGTCCCTCTAACCATATAGGTCTCAACTATGAGTTTCGGGGGCTTGTCCACATGCACATCTCTGTTCTCTTCTGGGAGATGTCAGTTCACTCAGGAGCTGCCATTCAGAGAGGATGCTTCTGGGGTAGGAACTGGGTCCCAGGGCTTCTCATTGGCCTCAAGCGATGCCCTTTGAGTCCACACCCAGGTGAGCCCACAGAGAGCAGAGAGCCTCATGTTGGGAGGCAGATTGCTTCTATTCTAGCCTGAGCTCATTTTGCTTTACACTGCTTGGAGCATCCTTGTTTCTAAGGAGCTGGAAGTAATCACAGTGACACATGGCGCTCAGCAGACTGCTTCTCAAAGTGCAGTCCCTTAAGGGCTGTGCAGGCCTGGTGAGTGCCAGGAGGCATTGCTGTTTGAACCGCAGATCCGTAAGCCCAGTACTGCATGCCACCTATGCTACCCTCTAGGACTTGTTGAAGGACCATTTACGCCTCTGCACTGGGCAGTGGTGCCCCCTGCTGTCTAGGAAGCAGCTATGCAGCAGGGCCGGCAGTATCTGACTCACCTGTCATGTTGACAGCTGACCTACTTTTGTTTGACCTTGATTTGTTGAACACAATTAGAAACGCCTCTGGGACTGCACTTCAGCTGCCTGATTTAAAAAGTCTCTGTGTGACAGCCCTCCATCTTAACCAGACACCCAGTCCAGGCTGACGGATGGTTGGGTGCATAGTGAGTTCTGCAGTAACCTTAGCATTGTAATTCTATCACAAGGAAAAGGCTCAATTCAGGAACATGGAATGGTTATTTGGGACTGACTGTGAGGCCAGAGCAGCAGGCCTGGATTCCTCGCTACAGGGCAGCTTAATCAGGAAATGGCCTAGATGGCTGCCTTTCAAGTAGGTCCTTGCAGTAGCTTGGCAACAGGCACAGGGTCATAATTGGAAGAATTTGGCTCTGAGTGTCTGTGGGTGTTTACAGTGCACTATAGGGCAGGGCTTCTCTTATTTATAGAATATTTAGAGCAACAAGCAGCAGAAGGCTGAAAAGCCACTAAATCTCAATTTATTTTTAACAAATTCCATCTTTCCCTTCATCCCAGAAGGAAGACTGAGTTATTAAAAAAACAGTAAAAAAAAAAAAATACATCACTGCAAAGCATGCCGAATCTAATTATGGGGTTGCCAGCATCAGCCTGCAGCCACACTCAGAGGGCTTTGTAAATCAGCCGACCATTCAGTCTGTGAACTTACATGACTCCGGCTCTTCATTTAGATGGCGAGCGGAAAGTATTGGCAAGTGAGGGCTGATCAGAAAAAGTTCTGCTCTAAATTAGGAGATAGAAGATATAAATATAGAGTAGTGTACTTATACATTCTCAGAGGACGATAAAATCATTCTTCATTGTCCGTTATACTTAGCTGCACACACACATATCCCGATATTCTAACTACCCATTTCAGGAATTTGGCTCACTGCAGTGCCAGATCTGTGCCACTCAGAGGAGCCACTAGTAGTGTGTTGTCTTCTGAGCCCAGCCCTGGATGAGAGCCCGTGTCTGTCTGTGGTCTTGTGTTTAGAGCTGGAAGGATCTTCAGAGACCCTGAGGTTCAGCCACACCATACTGAAGTGGGATGCTGCTCAGAGCCTCAGAGTAAGTCTTGGCAGAAGGGGTACCTGGGGGGCTCCAGGCCTTCTAAGCTCCCAGCAGTACCCTACTATGTGACACTCAGGACTGGTGATTAAACAGTTGAGTTTTGCATGTCCTAGGGTCACAGGCTTAGAACACACAGACACTAAGATAGTTGAATAGTCACAAGGAGTTAAGTCGAATCAATTACAGATGCACACAGATTAGTCCATGTGCCAGAGACGACAAGAGTGGGAATTCTGGCAAACGTGAATTCAGTTGCTCCTTGACACCCCTCCCCCAGAGAACCTTATGGACACTGTGAAGTTTTCTCATGGGAGGGAACAGGTGCTGCACATTTGCTGAGCATGGGGAGGAGACAGGCATGGGACGGCAAGTGGAGACTTTAGAGGTGCCTGAGGGATTGCTGAGGGGATTTCTTAGGGATGTGGAAGAGAACAAAGGGGTAGTGCCCAGGCCAGGGGCAGGCACCCCTGGGTCCACTGGGATGCCCTTTTGTTAGACAGCTTGTGGGTAGCCTGAAGGCTGTGTTCTCAGGCCTGCCACCCCACCCCAGGCAGAAGGATAGCTGATTGGTTCTGGTCACCAATCCCAGTGGACTGGGCTGGCGTGTGAAGTGAAACCTGTGTCCCTTTCTTACCCTGGGCCAGAGTGGGCCCTGAGGCTGAGAGCAGCAGAGGACCTCAGGAAACCTTTCCATGGAAGGTGACTGTCAAGTCACCAATAAACAATGCTGGAGGCCTGTGGCTTAGAGGAGGTGAGTAGGCCACACAGGAGGAGGTGAGGGCCTAAATTAAGCCCACAGCAGTCATCAGGGAGAAAGGACCAGTGAGGAGTGGCTCTTGGTGTGTGGTGGGGCTTGTAACCAAAAACTGTGGGATTTTGTTACAGTCAAATGGAGTAAAGGACAGAGACATGCTGGGGCTTGAACTGCCCCTGCCAGGGCTTGGGAGGGCAGCTGTGGGCAGATCAGCTGTGGGCAGATCTCACAGCCTAGCTTTGGATTACTGAGTACATTCTCACTCAGTGGGATTGTCGCCAGCCTAGCCAGAGGTTCGCCTACTGTCACCAGGTATTGCCAGATTGCAGACGGAGTGCCCAGGTGTTGCCACAGTCGTCTCCATGCCTTCTTTTTCTCTTTCTGTCTGATATTCACAGCCACTTCCAGGTTCTCAGAGTTGAGACTATGTGAATGGCCAGAAACAAGTACACAGGAAAGACTTGGAAAATAGCCCGTGAGCTATAGTTCAGGAAATAGATTTTTTTCTTGAATTGTATTGTTTCAATACAAATAACATTTGTTGGCAAATAGTTCCTAGTTCTAAATTTATTTTTAGTTTTATAGTTTATAAAGGCAACAATGCTCCCTGGGTGCCCTGTGTTGGAGTAGGACTTTCTTCTCGCCTCCCCCTCCCCGCCCCCCCCATCCTCCCCTCCCGCGCGCTCTTGCTGCTGGCCTTTTCTCTATCTCAGTGACTTTTGCACTGTGCATATGGGCCCAGAAGATCCCCACTGGTAAGATCCAGGTCAGGGTATGTGTCTGTGGTTATGTGATGAAGCAATGGTGGAAAGCCAGAGGTGAAGGACCCTGAATCCTTTGCAGAGGGGATGCCGTAAGCTGAGACAGCCCCCTGGCTTCTCGGGCTCATCATAGCATGTGAGGTGAGCTGACCCGCCATTTTGTACTGGAGCCCCTCCACTGTCAGTCTGGCAGTGGTAACTGAGGCTGAATTTAAACCCCCGAAGTAGGAAGACATCGATAGAACGGTGTCCTAGCCCAGTCATCACCTGACTGCTGCCCCAGCACCCCAGTGGCTATTTAAGAAATGTGCTTGGTTCTTTGAGTCATGGCTGGTGCTGGTACCACCTCCATTAGCACCAACTGATAGCAGAAAGGAAAAGCTCTGAGGTATGCCACTGCCAGTCCGAAGTCCACCCTTCTCTCCTTAAGCCTACCAGCCACACCCTTGGCTGTCCGTAGTTGCAGTTTATCAAAGCAATAGGTGCTTCAGTGCAAGGGTCACCCTAGGTCACTTTCTCTGGCCCAGGACTAGTCCAGGCAGGCCTGCCTATGTGGCACGCGATGAGCCATCTCCTGGCCTCAGGCACTTAGCCACCAGACATCCTGCTTCCTCTTCTGGACACCTCTGGCATGTTGAAGTTTCTTCTTTCTTCTGACCTCCAATCTGTTTCTTGCCAGTGTTTCCTCAGTGACCTACTTTTGCCCCCTGTAGCCACACAGAACAAAGATCTGTCAGCACAGCACGGTCTACTTCAGAAGTGGGAAATCATGGCTCCTGGATTCATGCTCCTTCTATTCTTTTAAGATTTATTTTAAACGATGTGCATATATGTATATCTCTTTGTGGGTATGTGCATGTGAGTGCAGATGCCAGCAGAGGACAGAAGAAGGTTCTGGAGCCTCAGGAGCTCGAGGTGTAGGTAGGTAACTGAGTCATCCAATGTGGATTTTGGGAACCAAACTTGGGTTCTCTGTAAAACAGTAGTATATACTTTCAACTGTTGAGCCATCTCTCTGATCCCTTTGAAACTTGAAAAAGAGATGTATTTTATTTTTAATATGTGTGTATGTGTATACCTGGGTATGGGTGCAGACCTTCAGCCGTTCTTCAGATAACCTGCAGTCAATCTATTACTACTAAGGGGGCGGTAGCTGAGTGTGTGCTTGCCTTGTGTGGGCAGTGTTCTAAGCATCTTCCTCAGATTCTCAGTGCACACTGTCATGAGCCTCATTTTACTGGTGAAGAACCAAAGGTGCACAGGATTAGAGCTTGTCCAGGGCCACATAAGTAAGTGGCAGAGTGGAGCTGGGCCCAGACAGTCACTGCAGAACCTATGCCCTGAGCGCTAGTACTCCAGTAACCTACAACCTTCGGTCTGTAGTGCTAAAAATAGGTCCGTGATTAGGCTTGGGCTGGCCTTGCTTTAACTTATTTTGCAAGAAGTCATTTGAGAGGAGTCCGAGTTGAACCCTTTTCCGTGAAACCACTTTAGAGTTTGTTTTGATAGAATGGACTGCAAGGGCAGAGGCCTCTGCTCTGTCAGCAGCAAATGGGGTCATGGTGGCTCAGCCGGGTCTCACAAGACTCCTGAAGTGATGGGATTAGATCAAGGTGACAAATATGAGCTATGTCGGATGCACAGCGGGCCTCCTGTTAAAGTGCTCACTCATAGCTTTAGTGTCTGACAGCAAACAGCAGAGAGAGGTGTCATGGAACAGTGTTCTGTTCCACGGAGCAACCCAGCCATGTCCAGGCAGGTGGATTTGATGGCCATCAAGCTGTAAATTCTGTAAGTTGGGATGCAGGTGCTGAATGTACGTTTCCTGCTGTAGGTCGTCCACTCACTCCAGGCTCTGCTGGAGGGTAGATAAAGTTGATCTGTAACTTCACCGGGAGCTTTGTTCCCTATGCTGTGAATCAGAGGCTGAGAGGCCAGGATCCAGCCATCTTTCTCTTGGTGAGCTGCTTTCTGTGTGTTCCAGTCAGATTTCTAGACATCAGCCTTAGGACCCGAGGCCTGGAGGGGAAGCATACAGAAGGGCTGGGTGAGGTCTGCCTTGCTGTCCCTACAGTGGGTCTCAGGGCAGGGGCATACTTTCTGAAATGCTGTGTCTTTACCTGAAATGGTGGGGTGGAAAGGGTGTTAGCCTGCAGCAGAGAGTTGACTGGGTACAATGGAAAATGACTGGGTACCACACAATGCCTAGTGGTTATGAGTGTAAATATTAGCTCGGTGACTTCCTTCTTCCTCCACGAGCTCTTCCTCTTCCTCCTCCTCTAGTCCTGTCAACTTTTGATTTTTTTCTGTTTGGCTTGGGTAAATGGGTTGAAGCATGAAATTCTGAATGGGCATCTTGGACATGTGTGGATCGTTTGGTTAGGTGCTGTGAGCAGACAGGGCTTCTGTGGGAAGGATAATCCTTCCAGAAAGTGGAATTATCCATCTACAGGGCTGCCGAATGTGCGGTGGACATTCCTGTCTGTGGTAGCCTGAGCCTGGAATCAGACTTCATGTTCCACAGAAGGGAATCATTTTTGAACATTTTTAATTTATACTGAATTTTCTAAGACCTCCACTGCCAAGTGCATGAGTAGCAGTGTTTTATGAAACGTTCCAGCACCTCATTACGTTGTACATTAATAATGCCTTGTGTGTAGATGTGTTTATATATTAACTTATAAAGTTAACCAACTGTAATTCATTTTCCCCTGTATTACAGACAGGGCATAGTATTGACTGTAAATATGTTTCTACAGGTTATATTATTGATAGATTTTTGTTTTAAGAGAGTGAAAGACATGTGGAAAATATTTGTGCAGATGTTGGGTGTAGTTAATCCTAGCACTTGAAAAGCTAAGACAGCCGTCACAAGTTCAAGGTCAGCCTGGGCTACATAGTAAGACCCTACCTCAATAGATAATAAACAAACAAACACACAAACACCCCAAATTTTGTGTTGCTTCTTTGAAAGTAGGAAAGGAGTTAGCATATGTGTGCATGTGTGTGCATGTATCCATATTTTATGAATTAGCTGAGGAAGCCATAGGTCAGACTTGAAATAAAAAGAAATGTTTTCATCTCTGTTGGAAATGTCCTTTTACTAAGGGTACGCAGAATTCAGAATATCTGGCTGTGCCCGTTGTTTGTTGGAGACTATATTCTGATGTCCTCTGACACTTTAGAACCACAAATCTCAGCCTGAAACAGCCCGCCCTCGTCTCTGGTCATCTTTGTCATGTCTGTTTTCACATGCATGTTATGACATCCATGTGGAGGGATTCCCCCCCCCCCCCAAAGGAAGACCCGCCTGCTCTCCTTTCTTACGTTTCTTTAGACTGTTTTCCTCTTGTTCTGCATGCATTCCAGCAGAGACTCAGCCCTGTGCCGGCCTGAACATGGGACAGTGGGCTCCTGAGGCCAGGCCCATGGTCACAGCTGACCCTTGTGCCCGCAGACCCGCAGTCTCTGTGAAGATGACAGCCCTGGCCACAAAGTGGATGTCGTCAGGAAGCTTGAGCTTCCCAGCGCATCTTCTGGTGATTTTCCACAAGGCCTCTCTCTGTTGGAGCTGGTCTTGAGGATTTTCTTCCTTTGTTGTTCTATCTTGCAAGCCCTTTAGACACACTACATAGCAATGGGGTTGCAGCTAATCCCGGCATGTAATAGTAATACTCACTGTTCTTCTTAGTCCGGAGATAACATCTGCTTATTAGAGAAAGGTTCAAAGTGGACGGCAAACCCAAAGATGGAATCAGTACTCATTATCTCACTCCCAAAGACAACCCCTGGTAAGATATTATTAAATGTTTCTATATAAGTAATTCATGTCCAACACTCACATGAAAATATGGAAAATCAAGTCTTCATAATAAAACAATGGACTCATCTCACCATTTGAATCAGTATTCTCCTGTCATCTCATCTTTTATATGTAGCTATGTAATAAGGTTAGGAATATTGTATATGTAATCTTGAGCCCTTTTAAGACAACATTTACAGGAGTATTTCCCAAGTTGTTATAGTCTTGAGAATAAGGAGACCTGCTTTTTGATATTATCTTCACTTGATACCAGCTCTATCTTTAAGAGGTAGCCTTCACTAATAAAAGCAGAGAAAGTGACATCTCCCTCATTTGGCCTGAAGAGGTTGAAGGTGTTTTCCCGGTTCTTTGTGTTTTTTAGCCTCTGTAATTTCCTGTTCCTGTCCTTTACTGATTTCCCCATCAAAGTCTTTGCCTTTTTGTAGCTTTGTGGGAGATTCAGGGTCTTTTCTCCTTTTTCCTGTCATATTCATAGCCAAGAGCACTCCTTCACCAGGGTCTGTCCGGCTTGGGTTTCAATCCTGGCTGCCCCCTGGTGAGCAGAGGGAGGAGATGAAGCTTCCTCCGGGGCACAGAATAAAAGCCCAGCATTACGACCCTACACCCAGCAGTTTCTCAGAAAATCCTCTGAGCTACAACTCAGGCACAGCCTCAGACCCAGAATAGTCTCCTGCCGCAACCAACCCTCAGAAAAATGAAACTGAAATTGCAAGAGGCTCCCGCCCCTCTTGCCCCCCAATTTCTCTCAAAGGAAATCTGTTTCAGTTGGGAAGAACTTGTAGGATCAGGGTTCATTCAGCCCTACCTGTTGGATCCGGGGCCGAGGAGACCGAGAGAGTCTGGGTTAGATTAAGTGGTCACATTCACATTGTGCTCCCAGGGCAGGCACGAGGCCAAGGGCACGTTGTAAAGTTCTGTGTGTGGGGGTGGAAAGGTAATCTAGTTAACCTTTTGTTAACGGCTCCCTTGGACGGTCTGCTCCTTCCCCAAAGCCCTGGGTAATTCCTGGGTTTGGCAGCCTGGCGGCGTGGGCGGGGGTGGGGTGGGGTGAGCCTGTCCTGCCCACTTCTACCACTTGGGACAGAGTTCTCACTCAGCTCATCTTTGCTGAGTCACTGAAGCAGCAAAGCCTGTGTGGTCCTGGCTGTGTGGTTGGGCATGTCTGGACTCCTGCTCCCAGTCGGTCGGTCGTCCCTTCCCGGCTGTGTGATCACAGCAGGTTGCTTCACCTCACTGACGCAGTGCTGTCTTTTCTGTGATGTTGGTGGACAGTACCTTTCCAAATAATCTGAGGCCAGACTGAGATGTCAGGGCCGGCCATGCCCTAGGTCCTGGCTTGCTCTTCCTGATGGGAACAGTGGTGAGGAGGCAGCGGTCTGGTCTGTCTCACTTCCACATAGCACTGTGTGCTCTTGCTAAGACTCAGACATCCAGGCGCTCCAATCCTGCATGGTGGAGGACAACGTTTTCTCTTCCTCCAGGCTTCATATAGGTGTGTTCCTGGCAAATGGAGTCCAGGGCGGATTTTGTCCCCAGCATCGCCCTTGACTGGAGGCTTCTGTACAGGTTGAAGACTGGGTGTTGCCCCATGCCATGTCTAGGCAGTCAGGAAATGATATTCCTCGTTTCTCCAGAATACTTGCAAAACTGACTTCACCATCCCACCATGTGCCCAGCCTCTGATCCTCTACCCACCCACAGGCTGTCATTAGCACCAGTGTGGGAATGCACATAGGACCAGCCTTTCCTCACGCCTACATCACCGCCTCTCCCTCAAACTCACCACCCTGTTATATCTTAACTCCCGCCTCAACACATACACACCAAAACAAAAACAAAACAACAAAGTGAAAACGGTCCTTTCTCACTCACTGCAGCAATCGGTGGAGCTGCTGGACCTGGTGGCATATGCCTTTAATCCCAGCATCTGGGAGACTGAGGCAGGAGGATTCTCACAAGTTCAAGCCAGCTTGAACTCTACAGTAAGTTCCCAGTGAAAACAAAAACAACCCCTGCACCCAAACTAAGTGGAGCCACGTGCTTCTCAGAGTCAAGCCTGGCGGTCTGCTCTCACACTGATGCTGTCCTGTCACTCGCGTCCCCTGGGCTGCTGTCCTCTGTCTACTACACCCTGACCACCCACTCGCCGCCTCCTGTCTGCCTTGTCTCCCCAGGGTGTCTTGCCCTCCTCCCCTTATGCCAGCCCCACCCCAGCACATTTATCACAGCCCAGCATCCAATATAATTTAATTGCTCACTTCCTTTGCCTGCTGTCCTTGCCAGCATGTGTACCAAGTGAGGACAAGGGGTGGTGTCCCCGCCCCATACCAGCACTACTGTGAAGGACAGTTCCCAGCTCTTGGTGCTGTCAGCAAATATTTGTTGAGAGTTGAACGGCTGATCACGGTCCAGCATGTTAACGGTGTCTTCACTGTTACAGAGTCCCCCCAAAGGGAAGTTTGGTGGCCACATGCAGTGTGTATGGGGAAACTTGCGTCCTCTAGCAAACCTGTCCCCAACAGAAGTAACTTGGTTCTCGTGGGTGCTCAGAAGTGTATAGAGTGGGTTGCTGGAAGGTTTGTGGGGTGCTGATGGGATGTGAGGTACTCTGTACTTCCTGAGCATGGTGTTGCTATGTCACTGTGGGGGTCCAGCCCACCACACAGCAGCAGTTACTCTCCTGGATTCACCTTCCTTCCTGTGGGCCCCTCTTCTCCAGGGAACCATTGCTTTTGCTCTCTCCGGCCCCTCTCCCTGAGCAACTGCAGAGTCCCGTTAACCATCACCCACTGATGAGCTTCCTGATTTTCCTGGTCCCAGCTTGCCTTCAGGGGCTCCTGTCAGTGTTTCAGGCAAACTCAGGGACTGGAGTTTGAAAAATCTGCTTGTATTTCTATGAGTGCCCCATGTTTAGAATACTGCCACGAAGAGCTGACGCTCCGCTCCAGGTCTCTCTCCAGCCTCCCCACACTTGTCCTCACCCACCCCTCTCGGGTTTCTTGACATCACTGTCCCTAATCTCTTCCACTTTAAGAGCTCCATGTCCCCCTGTCTTTCCATCCTCACCAACTCTGAGCTTCTTCCTCAAGTCCCCGATGCGGGTCTGCTCCTCTGGCAAGTGCCCCAGCTTCTGAGCTCCTGATTACTCAGCTCCAGCTCTTCTGCTGAAGTAGGTGGCCAGATGGGCCCAGTGCTCTTCTTATGTTAAGCCCAACCAGCAACAGAGGGGGAGTCCTCACAGAGGAGGAAACCACATCCATGGTGACCACCTGCCTTGCCCAGGACGCTCAGCCCTCAAGTGATGGAGGTGAGATTGGATGCAGGAGGCCCCACACTGCCCACCATCCTGTCATTCCTGTCCCCCCTCACTCAGCATCTTCTGACCCTGTGCCCTTCCCTTCTTACAGTGGTCCAGTTCAGAAGGATCCACCACTCTTCCTCTTCTCTCACTTGCTGAGGAGTTACAAAGACCACTTACTAGGCCAGCCCTGGATGCACGTTTGTGTCCCAGTGTCCCAGGATACCTGCTCTCCAGCCCTCCACAAACCCCTTCTCAGCCTGTCCCTAGAACACCCATACACACTTTGGGGGTACTGGAAAGGGGAAGGCTGCCAGGAGGGACGCTTCTCCTGTCCCTCCCATGTGGTCCTCACAGACCTTCTCTTGTCTAAGTCTCAGCCCTCGCTAGACCCGTCCTCGCCTGCCTGCCTGTCAGCAGCCCCCAGGCGGATACGCAGAAGGCCTCGGGCTTGTCCACCTGCTCTCCCTCCTGCAAGCATCTCTCCTTTGCCACCAAATAACAGCAGTGCATTCTTTTGTTTCCTTAGAACAAGATGCAGATGTTTTCCAGAATTTTCTACAACCTCAGGCAGTAAGTTTTTTCGGTGAAGAGTCTTTAGAACCAGGCTCTCTTCCCTCACTCTGCAGTGCCTAAACACACAAACCAACAGACAGAAAGCACTAGAAAAAAAGAAGGGGCCAGGTGACAGGTTTTCAGTCAGCAGGCCTCGGATGTGACTCATCTATCTTCCATGGTACCCTGGGGCTCCTTGCCTGTGCCTCTTTTGAACACAGAGGCATGGTGAGGCTGGGGCTGGCTTAGCTTCTTCCCAGGGAGGAGGTGGCAAGGATGGAGGGATGTAGCTGACAGAGCCCACATGGGCGTCTCCTCATGCCAGGCTCTGGGTTGTGAAGTACACGGCAAGGAACTCCTTTTTTAGCCTCATGACATTGTTATTCTCCAGGGAACACAGACCAACTCTGGGGTCCAGGTTGGCAGAAAAGGCTTTGGGGCACAGTCCTAGTTCTAGATGCTCAGGGAGTGAGCTGAGTGTATGAATACCCAGAGGCAAAGGATAGTGTCCCTTGGAGTGGGAAGCCAGAGACCTCCCAAGTGAAAGCGTGGAACCAGAACTTCAGAGTCTAGGCTATGACAGGGCAGCCACAAGGCTGATAAATAGTAAGTACTTCCTGGGAGGAGAATCAGTAGCAGGAGGAGGCAAGTCCCAGGGGAGGGGACTCAGAATCTAAGTGGCTTTATAAAGTAGAGTTTCCTTTAGTGTGTACTGTTTTTTTTTAAAATGATTTATTTATTTTTATTTTATGTGCATTGATGTTTTGCCTGCATATATGTCTGTGTGAGGGTGTTGATCCCCTGAAGGTGGAGTTACAAGCAGTTTTGAGCTGCCATGTGGGTGCTGGGAATTGAACCCAGGTCCTCTGGAAGATCAGCCAGTGCTTTTAATCACTGAGCCATCTCTCCAGCCCCAGTGTGTACAGTTAACCCATGGCTGTTATATAAAACATGGTTTGTGGGTGCATATATCTGGAGAAGTAGAGATTCTACTGTCCCTGGACCCCCACACTCTGGAATGGGGTACCTTAAATGTCCAAGAATCCCAGCAGAACAGAAATTATTTGCCTCAGCATGTACCATCAAAGTCCCACAGAATCAATGCTCTGTGGCAGACCTTTCAGCAGGGCTGCTTTGAAGAAGCTTTGAGCCCTTGTATACTCTTTTGTTCCTGGTGTGTGTGTGTGTGTGTGTGTGTGTGTGTGTGTGTGTGTGTGTAGGCCAGACACTGGTATTAGATATCTTCCTTGATTGCTTTTCACCTTAATTTTTGAGACAGGCTCTCTCTATCAGCCTGGAGCTCACTGGTTGGCTGGCCTGAGTAGTCAGCAAGCTCCCAGGCTTACCTGCCCACCCTCACTCACCCCCTCCCCACCGCCCCCAGCTAGTGTGTGACTAGTTTGCGTGGATGCTGGGGATCCGAACTCAGGTCCCCATGCTTGTGCGGTGGACACTTGCCTGGCTGAGCCATCTCTGCATCCACATGTGTTTTCTTATGTTGTGCCCATGTCCTCTCTCGTGTGACAGACCTGCGTTTACTACTGTCTCCTCAAATCTCAGTCTCTGTCAAGTTATTCCCTCAGACTTAGTTTCCTCTGTACCACGGGAGAGAGAACATTAGCCTTCGTGATGGCCAATGAGAAAATCATAGCTCACACGAAGGGCTTGTTCCATGGCAGGTGGCATGCTGAGTGACTTATGAAACTCGTTGAAGGGGCGGGTACTGCTGGCATCCTTGCCCTGCAGGTCAGGAGGCCATGGCACACAAAGGCCAGGCCCTGTGCCCAGTGTTGTGTGTTGGACCCATGGCTCAAATGCCTGGTGGGATTGGGGTTTGAAGCCTGATTACCATCTCCTCTTTGAGAATGCACTGTACACCCTGCTTCTAGATCCCCCAAAGACCATGCCCTTTGATGGTTCATGGGTACTTAAAGGGGAACTGGTGTCCCTAAGAATCCAAGTCATTCGGCGGTCCCTTTTCTCACACTGAGGAAATAATCATCTCTCTGGCTGCTTGTCCACTCAGTTACTCCATTGTGGCATTCTGTCTGCTCCCTTCATTCTGGGCCACTTGAGTTGGGCAGCTGCTTGGCTGTCCGTTGTATTCAGGCTGCTCCCCACACCCATGCCACTGGAAGGCTGTACGCCCACAGCCCAGACACGAGTCTTTCCTGAATGCCCTGGGTAGCAGGGACCACAGCTTACTTAGTACTCCTCGGGAAAGGCTCCGGGAACGTCTGTTTATTACTCTGCATGACTGTGTCCCTGCTGGGCTGGGAGCATGGCTCGCAGGAAGTTATAGAGCAGCCCATCTGTGAGGCCAGCCTATCCTGTCGCTCCAACCCCGACATTCTAGGTTAGCCCTCAGCACCATCCAAGAGTGGAATTCTGTGCTCTTTCCTTCTTCCGCGGCGGCGTTAGAGGGCTTTCGGACAAAGGGAGGCTTTGTTTTCATCACACAGAGCCCTGTATTCACAAGTCCAGCCCCCATAGCTCCAAGTGTGATCTCATTTATGTTCAACCTCAGGGCTCCTGAGCACTTTGTGCTTCTAGTGGGACAGGGCATACAAGTGCCACAAGCGGCCAGTCCCCAGGACCTGCACAGCCAGTGCTTTTCAAGGTAAAGTAAGTACCCTGTACCCCGTAACATCTACCCACTAAACACCTGTAACACCTGGTCCTAGGCACCAACTCTTCACCTTCAGTGAGCTGTCACACACCACACACACACACACACACACACACACACACACACACACACACACCAATAAGCTAATTATTTTCTCCATTTGGCTCATGAGGAATCAAAATGATGGACTGCCACCTGCTGGAACTTTGTTGTAATGGCACCTAAGTGCACCAGCCCCTCCTGGAGTTGGCTTGTGCTGGGCATGCCACCTGTTGCATTGGCTGTCATGCATTTATTTAAACACTCCAATCTTTCCAACTATGCTGCAAGTGTCTTAAATGTAATGACTGTGGGTTTCCATTGTGTCTGCATTGCCCTGGCCTCTGCCGGAGGCGACAGCATGGCTTGTTAAATAACCCTGGTAGAAATGTCTGTTACCTTAGGTTCAGGGTGCTGGCTTCACTTGGTGAATGGTTTCTGAACTTAGGTGCCGCCAAGCATGGTTGCTGGATTCCTCTGAGGCTGTCAGAGTATCGAGGGCCGGGGGGACTGGCAGAGGGGATAGGGCCCATCAGCCTCTGGCCTCTTCTCAAAGCCACCATCCTCCGGACATATCAGA
>CABHPP010080064.1:0-12211 GCA_902168425.1 Peromyscus attwateri | reverse complement strand
ATTAGTGATTACTACATGACTGTGATGAGTCACTTGAAAGGATGAGAAAGAAAAACTACTAGTGCTCACTCAAGTCTAGGAAAATGTATTCTTCTTACAAAGCAGTGTGCAAGATATCACAGTTCCTGAACACTGAGTAGAATGTCCTGAACTAAATGATGTTCTGGTGTTAACCAAGAAAGCTTAAATTTCTGGTATAGAAAGCATAAAACAAAGAAGAAATTATGTAAAGAAGAACAAGTAAAACAAAAAATAAGTAGATGAAACAAATATGAATCAGAACAGAAATATGGAAACCAATGGCCTGGAACACAGAAAAATCCACAAAACTGAGTCACTTCTTTGATATCAATTCTACTGATGAAACTCTGCTTGGACCATGAGAGAAACAGCAGACACAAATTGCCAGTATCAGGAGTGAGAGATTATCTCATGACAGACATTGCAGATAGCAAAACAATGACAAGATTGCCATAAATAACTTTATCAGTCTATTTGATGTCAGTATATTATAACAATAAACAGTTCAACTCTCTCCACGGTCAATCATTATTAAGATTCTGACTCCTAAATATCTTTAAAAAAATTTTAATCTTTCTTCTTCTTCTAGCATCGTATTCTAGCCTAGGTGACAATCCCACATTATTGTATGACATTCCTTGCTGAATCCATTCAATTTCTCCTAATCTTCCTATTTTTAAAATATAGAAACCTGGTTCTATCAGCTGCTTTATTCATGATCAATTGGTTTTTTTTTATTACCTTAAGAAATCCAAGGTGTGTGTTTGTGTGTGTGGAGGGGTGGTAGTGGTGGAAAGATAGCTCAGCAGTTAAGAGAAGTGGCTGCTGCTTTTGCAAAGGACCCTGGTTTACTTCCCAGCATCCACTTTGTTGCTTAAGACTGTTCAAAGCTCCACTTCTTACCTCTGAGGGCCCCAGACATGCACATGGCTCACAGATGCACATGCAAGCAAAACACTCAAATACATAAAATGAATTTTACAAAGAAGGTGGAGGAGAATTTTACAAAGAAGAAGGAGGAGGAGGCAGAGGAGCAGGAGCAGGAGGAGGAGAAGGAGGAGAAGAAGAAGAAGGAGAAGGAGAAGGAGAAGGAGAAGGAGAAGAAGAAGAAAATCATGCAGGAATTGGAGAGTTGGCTCAGCAAACCAGAGTTTGATTCCCAGTATGCACATGGGGCAGTTCACAACAGCGTGTAACTTCAGCTTCAAGGGATCTGACTCTCTCTTCCAGCTTCCATGAGCACCCAAACACACACACACACACACACACACACACACACACACACACACACACACACACACGAAAAAATTAAATCCTCTTTAAAAATAAATCCATCTTGCCTTGATTAAACTCTTCCTTCTGTTTTTCTCACCAATCATTCTGCACATTCTTATGCTCCATTAATGAGCTGCGTGTTTTCGTGTTATGCTTTGCATACATTAATTTTTTTCTACCTATAGTTCTTTTCTTCTTCATAATAATTGGTTAACATTTTAGCTCCTGTTGTAGTTTGGATGTGAAATGCTTCCCCCCAAAGCTCTGTTTAGGTCTTGATTCCAGCTGGAGGCACTGGGGAAAGGAGATTGGATCATGTGGATCCACTGTCGAACTCCTGCTGACTTCACACACAATAGGCTATTCATTTGAAGGTCAGGCCTGGTGGGAGGTGATAAGGAACTGTGGATTAGCCTGTGGATACATTTTGTACCTAGTCTCACTCATCCTTGGGCTTTATCTCTGCCTCTTGCTCACTATTGAGTGAGCCTTTACTCCATCCTGCCATGGTGTTCTGCATCACCACACAGGAGAGCAGAAGCAATGAAACCAAGTAACCATGCACTAAGACTCCTCAAATTGAGAGCCCAAATGAACATTTCTTCCTTTAAGTTGTTATTTCAGGTATTTTGTCCCATCAGCACAAAATCCAACTAAGACAATCTGTTGCAGGTCTCAGCTTAAACGTATATTCTTTCAGAAAAGCTGTCTTGACCACTTGTATCTGAGATAAATGGCCCTTATGTGCCATCAAAGCTTTATGTGCTTATCCTAGCACATATTGTTCTATGCCATAACTGCTTGTTTACTTCTCTGTGACACTTAATAGGCTGAGGAACTTAACACAATGGGGGAATACTTAATTTTTTTCCCATTGTATTGACATCACCATCTGAAAGAGGTACAAGGTAGTCTGTTTATAACTGTTAGAATAGTGACTTAAATTTTACTCAATTCTCAAAACCCAAATTCAGTGACAGTTTAATTTTCATCACAGGTTATTTAAGGCAGGATACAAACAATGGGGTTTTTAATTCTACCTTCTGATTGCCTGCTAATACTCAGTACATACTGAATATGTGATTTTCTTCCTTTTAAAATTTCTTGATTTTATATGTGTTTGCATTATCAGTCTATTATCCAAAAATGAATTCTGGTTTAGTAATTTAATGATAGACTTTAGTGAGTATTCATAAAATGTGAAACAGAGTGAAGATTTTCAATTGGATCATGGCATTTTATTCTATCAAAGAGTATAAAATTGATTGAACAGCATATTATACCTTATGAAATTGTTTTTCTTTCAGTCTTATTTCAAAGTACCTTTTCTTTGTCTTTGTGCTTTTGGCCAGAGCCATTTCCATAATGAAGATTCTAAGTAACTCCCATTCCAGAGGAGACTAATTCTTTTATTAGTTCCTCCAATTAAAAAAACATCTTTGGTGAATTTTATACAAACAGCAACCTATGTCTGCTAACCAGAGAACCTTCATGGTAGTTTATTCTCTCATTTATATTTTCCTTCTTCATCTCAGTTTTTCTGAATTACAAAAGTCTCTTTGCTTATTGCCAAATTTCTGAAATGGAAATAACTTTAGAAGGGAGAAGTGACATGCAGAGATGAAGGTCTGCTTTGAACACACTTGAATGTATTTTTCATGTTAGTACACTGTCTACTTTTGAGCTCTTCTTTTGCCATAATTGTTCCAAATAATTTCCTCTTTTTTGGTTTTAATTTTGTCTATGAATTTTGGTCCAAATATTTTGAATATGGACACTTTTATCTTTTGTGTAAGAAAATCTATTCTTTTATTTATCTTGCTGCCTTATGAATAGAAATGACTTTTTCACACAAAATGTGCCTATTTACATATTTTAATCCTTTGTTTTAGGATTTACAGGACTGGAGACTAAATCTAGGGCTTTGTGCATGCTAGGCAACACCTGTATCACAGAGCTATACTCCAGCCCTCTTTTTGCTTGTTTTTTTGTTTTTGTTTTTGTTTTGAGAAAGGATCTAAGTTGCCCAAACTTTCCTTGAGCTTGCTGTATAGTCCAGGCTGTCCTTGGCCTTACAATCCTCCTGCCTTAACTTCCTGAACAACTTGGAATGTATTGCAGGCCTGTGCCATGAGCTTCTCTCTCTCTTTCCCTCCTTCCCTCCCTCCCTCCCTGCCTTGCTTTCCACTCACCTCTACCTTACTGTCTCCTGCCTTCCCTGCTCCATTCTCATGTAGCACAGACTAGCCTAGAACTTGTTATGTAGTTCATGCTGTCTTAAAACTTGGAGTCTTTAAGGAAGTTTTTCATTTCCTCTTTAATGGAGTTTTTCATTTCCTCTTTAAAAGAATTTTTTATTTCCTCTTTAATGGAGTTTTTCATTTCCTCTTTAAGGGAATTTTTTATTTCCTCTTTAATGGAGTTTTTCATTTACTCTTTAAGGAAATTTTTTATTTCCTCTTTAATGGAAATTTTCGTTTCCTCTTTGAAGAAATTTTTTATTTCCTCTTTAAGGGTATTTTTTATTTCTTCTTTAAGGGCCTCTATCATCTTCTTAACGTCATTTTTAAGATTGATTTCTTCTGTTTCTTCTGCCTTGGTATGTTCAGGACTTGCAATTGTAGGGTCGGTAGGTTCTGGTGTTGTCATATAAGTCTTTATGTTGTTGCCTGTATTTTTCCGTTGGCGTCTACTCATCTCTTTCTCTGCTCAGTGCAGATTGTGTGAGACCCTAACCCTTCAGGCTTACACCTCCAAGCCTCAGAAATGAGAAACTTCAAGCACCAGGAAATGAGAAACTAAAGAGGAAATAAAAAATTCTCTTAAAGAAATGAAAGAAAAAACAAACAAAAAATTGGAAGAAAGCAAAGAAAGCCTAGAAAAAATAATTAAACAGATGAAAGAAACATTCCAAGATCTGAAAAAAGAAATTGAGACAACAAAGAAAACACAAGCTGAGGGAATGCTGGGAATAGAAACCCTGACTAAACGAACAGGAACTACAGAAAGAAGCATAACCAACCGAATACAAGAGATGGAACAGAGAATCTCTGACACTGAAGACACAATAGAGAAAATAGATTCGTCAGTCAAAGAAAACACTAAAGATAAAAAAGTCGTAACACAAAACATCCAAAAAATCTGGGACACCATGAAAAGACCAAACCTAAGAATAATAGGGATAGAAGAAGGAGAAGAATACCAACTCAAAGGCATAGAAAATATATTCAACAAAATCATAGAAGAAAATTTTCCTAACCTAAAGAAAGAAATACCTATGAAGATACAAGAAGCTTACAGAACACCAAATAGGCTGGACCCAAAAAGAAAGTCCTCTCGCCACATAATAATCAAAACATTAAACATACAGATCAAAGAAAAAATATCAAGAGCTGCAAAGGAGAAAGACCAAGTAACATATAAAGGCAAACCTATCAGAATAACATCAGACTTTTCAATAGAGACTATGAAAGCTAGAAGGTCCTGGACAAATGTTATGCAAACATTAAGAGACCATGGATGCCAACCTAGACTATTATACCCAGCAAAACTCGCAATCACCATAGGCGGAGTAAACAAAATATTCCATGATAAAACCAGATTTAATCAATACCTATCCACAAACCCAGCCTTACAGAAAGCACTAGAAGGAAAAATCCAATCTAAAGAAGCTAAACACACCCATGAAAACTCAGGCAATAGATAAACCCACACCAACATCTGAAGAAATAGAAGGGACAAATTCCTCCCCAGAAAATGCATGACCTGTGAAAGCTGCTAAGAGTTTGAGGCAGATCTGGGGAGAAAGAAAGCCCCTACCTCCAAAGGCAGCTAGCAGAGGAGCAGAGCAGCCTGGGATGTCTGGGGCTCTGCATCTGGGGGGAAGGGACCGTGCAGGGTGAGAGTGGAATCAGTGGGAAAGGGGTTTCTCTGAAGGAGCTGTGGAAGGGCTGCTGTGGGTGTTGACTATAAGCTGTAAACTTTAAAAATGATGTACGTACTTTCTGTCTAGTTAAGAGAATCTTTCTAATAGAGATAGTGATAATAATTAAGAGTAAGAAGTAGAAAAAGATGAAAATAAGATATATGAGTTTGTAAAAATTCTGTCTTGTTAGACCTGTGTTAAGAAATCTTTAGGTGTTTACTAAGTTAAATATATGCTAATGGTAGCCCTATATAAGTTTGTAAAATAGATCCATAGAGTTCCTTTAAAAATATAAGCTTGCAAGAAGAATCTAAGGTAGTCCTAAAACATACAGTAATAAGCTTGTAAGAGGTAAAGATACTAGTTGTAAATGTAAGTTTAAATAAGAATTAAGAAGATGGAATGAATATAAGAAGTATATAAGAAGTAATAAGAAATATATCTGCTAAAGTAGTTCCCCACAGCTGAGATCTGTCGAAAATCAATGCAATACAGATGGAAATGGGGGGTGGGTTGGGGGGAGGGGGGGGGGGGGGGGGGGGGAGAACGGGGGAATCTATGGCTGATGTGTAAAGTTGAATTATATTGTAAAATAAAATTAAAAAAAAAACTTGGAGTCTTTGAATAAGTATTTTTGAATCCCCGGTAGTGGGGTTTCTCTGCTGATGCAATAAGTCAAATCAGGCATATTTAAAAGGTAAAAGACTAGTTTTAATCTGAGCAAAGCACTTCCGGATGATCTTGGGGGAAGGGAGGAGGAGAAATCACATGGCAGGTCTATGGACCAGAGCTTAAATACCCTGTATTTTTCTGCTAATGCATGTTCTTGAAATAAAAGTATCAATTTTATTTACTTATTATTTTATTTATTTGTGTATATGTCTGTATGTGCACATTTGTGTATGGGTGCATGTGCCTATGTATTCACATGGAGGCAGAAGAGGGCACCTGATGTCCACCTCTGTCACTCTAGGAATGGTTTCTATGGTTCTCTGCCTGAACCTGGAGCTGGTGTTTTCTCAGTCAGGCTGGAAGCCAGGAAGCTCCAGAAATCCTGTTTTTGCCCTCAGAGTTGGGTTTACAGGTGTAAATGGGATGCCCAGCTTGGTACATGGGTCCAAGATTCCAAACTCCAGTCCTTGTAATTATGCAGCAAACATTATTAACACTGAACTATTTTTAACCATGCTCCAGCCCCCAAAGTGCTGGAAAGCTTTTGAAAGCTTTGTATGTATTGATTTGTTCTAGTCAGTACAACAAAACACAAGAAAATGTGAAGTATACACAGCAAAAATGTAGTTTCCTCACAGTTATGACAGGTGGAAATCTATGACCAGGACTTCAAAAGATTCAGTTCCCAGTGAAGTCTCTTTTCCTGGTTTATAGGTGGCATTTTCTTACTGTGTACTCACATGACCTCTTGTTTGTGTATGAGAAGAGAGACAATCCTAGTCTCTCTCTCTCTTATTAAGGACACCAGTTCTACAGGACTAGGACACTGTTCTCATGCCCTTATTTAACTTTTACATTTTCTTATAGACTCAGCATCAAAACATGCCACATTGTAGAGAGATTAAGACTTCAGTGTATCATTGTAGATGACCCAAACTTTCAAACTGGAACATTTGATTTGCTAAAGGCTCAGCCTGGAACAATGTTGGCTAGATCAGCAAAATAGTGTACATGGGAATGCATGGGACATTTTGCAGGGCATGTGAAAAACAAAAGAGCATCAAAGGTAACTGTTAAGTCTTTACCCCAGAAAGTCAGCTGACGGAATGTGATTTTCAGGCTTTGAAGCATTACTGTGGATATGCTTATTGTAGCATCTCAGTGAAACTGGTCGAGTGTTAGGAATCCACTAGATGTAAGTCTGTTGCATCCTGCAATGACAAGTCTTGTTCATCACTTCATATTATGTTTGCATCCTTACTGTTTAGTCCAGAGTATGAGAGTTTAGAGAGTGCTCCTATATCTTGGTTAAAGTGATGTTTACAACTCAAACAGCAGTATCTTCTATTTATATATGCTTACTACTTGATGAATAAACCTTTTGGCATCAATAACAAGATATTTTTATTACAATTTTTGACACAAGTTCTCAAGTCAATGCTGGCCTGAAATTGGAAATCCTTCTGCATTACAACATCTGGCTTAAAAATTTTTTTTGAAGACAAACAAATACAGAAACATACAGACAAACAGTAGACTTATAGATGAATATAAAATGCTATTGATCTCACTTCGTTGTTTTTATTTTACTTGGCAAATGAGTGTATAGTTTTCTGGGCATTGTTTTAACTATTATAGGATTCTTGGTATAGAATCATGAGGACATGTTTTAATAGGAATAAGACAAGATTTTCATGAAGTAAGGTAAACATTCTAAATCCTCTTATAATCCAAGGGGAAGAAAAAAGTTTCCATAAAGGGACACATAGTAAATATCTGAGGATTTGCAGGCTACATGATCTTTACTGCAACAGCAGGGTCCTGCCATTGTGCTTCACAAAAGCCAGGTAGTACATAGATGGATGCATATGGCCATGTTCCAATGAAACATTATTTATAAAATAGTCTTAAGGTTGGATTTGGCTCATGGGCTGTTGTTGCTGGAGAGCTTCTTTCCAGGTCCCACCAAACCCCACAGTTCCACAACCCACGTATAAAATAATCACTCAGACGCTTATATTACTTATAAACTGTATGGCCATGGCAGGCTTCTTGTTAACTGTTCTTATATCTTAAACTGCCCCATTTCTATAAATCTATACCTTGCCACGTGGCTCATGGCATACCAGCATCTTTACATGCTGCTTGTCCTGGCGGTACCTGGCAGTCTCTTCCTCCACCTTCCTGTTCCTCAATCTTTCTCTCTGTTAGTCCCGCCTATACTTCCTGTCTGGCTACCAGCCAATCAGTGCTTTATTTATTAACATATTTGTCATACAGAACATCCCATAGCAGGCTGTAACTTGATGATTCCTTGTGTAACACATTATGAAGAGTACTTTTTAAATGCAATTAGTGTTAGGAACAGTATGTTGAGGTAGATAAATGGTGTATGTGATTACTATGCTCAGAAAAGTTGAAGTCCTACAATTTTTAAAGGCCTCAGAACCTTTAATGTATTTTTTCAGTAACTCAAAAAAAATTGTATGGGAGGGGAAATGGGGAGGAACTGGAAGGAGTAGAGTGAGGGGAAACCATAATCAGGATATATTATATGAGAAAAGAATGTATTTCAAGGAGAAAATTGCTCTAAATTATTAGGAGTTTGGTGTGTTTAACAAGCAGGATTGGGTGGTATATGAACTTAGAAAAGTTTCTAAATGTTAGTTTTAGCCACCCCCTTCATTTTTACACAATTAATGAGACCTGAGTTACATATTTATAGGATATAACCTAACATGTTGTTTTAATATAAGTAAACACTGTGAAAGCCGCTTCTCTTTTTGTCTTGTTGACTGCAAATGGAGCATGCAAATATTCAACATATGGGGACTAATTATTAATATTAATAGTCTCATCTGGCCTAATCAATCATGAATTTTGTTAAATCTAATTTTTAATCTCTTCCTTGGTTATTCCTCGGAGAAGAGTTAGATTGTAATACAGTTAACAGTAGAGAGGCAAATACTATAGTAGAGGAATATTGAAAGGAACCTTACAAATTGGCTAAATGATCTGTGTGTATTTGATAAGAATAATTCATGAATCTGAGGGAAGGAGAAGCATCCAACAGAGCTGTCTCAAAGCCTTTTTATTAGTCAGTGTTTTATGGGCATTATTTTTCATTTATTTTCTTGTTGAGTGTGGTGCATGTGTTTGTGTGGGTGCATGTATGGGTGCATGTATGAGTGCATGCTTGTGCTCATGTGGCCATCAGAAGTCAAACTTTGACTTTTAGAGACAGGCTCTCTCATTGAACCTAGAGATCACTGACTGACTAGATTTACTTTCTCTGTCTCTTCAGTACGAGATTACAGAGGCTTGACAGCACTCCCGGATTTTTACATGGGTTCTGGGGAGCTGAACTCAAGTCCTGATACTTGCATAGCAAGCACTTTATTAACTGAGCCAACTCAGCCTGCATTAACAGTTGTAATTCCCACTAAAGAGCAAAGTCTAAATAGCAATGAGTAGCTTTATTCATGCTAACTAGAGTCAAGATGTCTGATAATGGAAATTTGTTAAACAATCTCATCATTCATCAATCCATTTTCCCTTCCCCTTGTTGTTCGCCTTCCTGCATGCAGACTTACTACTATCTCTGATATCTGTCATTTGTAGTTACAGCTTGGCCTTCTTACTCAGTTCACCATGGCAATTTCCTGGTGAAATCACCGAAGCCATTTTATTTGTCCTTTGACAATTTCTTCATGAAAAATAAAACCTTCACTGGGTTGTTCCTAAAAATTAGGAAACAAACATCCAAAAGCAAGCAAGCAAGAAAACAAACAAGAACAGTATTATTAACCAGGAAATTGTACAGATTCTAAAAATCTTGTTGGTAAGGGAATTTCAGAAATTCTACAATAAACATAACCTTACTAATGAAGATTTTAAGAGACACCTTGCTTTTATCATTCACTGACTTTTTAAAAATCTCTCTACTTGATTGATAAACTTAGACATGAGCTTTGAATAAACAGAGGTACTAGGGATCAGTTTATTTTCTTGTCAAGATCTTTAGTAGTTTGTGTGTTCCTGTGTGTGTGTACATATGTGTGAGTGTAGTTGACTATCATGATAAAAATCCATCTAATTAGCCATCAGTATTTTTAGCAGTGCCATTCATTCAGCTCAACAGAGCAGTCATTTCAATCAGGGAAAGCATACCAGCCATTCAAATGAGAGAATACTGCCAGAGCTGGATTTCATCTTAATGGGCTCAACAAAGGATACAAAACCTCAAGGTTTCTATTAGCCAATATATTTTATTAATATTGTGACTGAGACTGTCAGTATTCATTCTTAAAGCCATCAGTGTTTAGAACTCATCTTGAATAGATAAGACAAAAGGGAAACAGGCTTTATGTTATTTCTCATTCAGCAACACATAGATTTCTTCGTCATGGCATCAAAAGCATATCAAAAACATGTATCATGTATAGCATCATAAATGTCACTGGCTCTTTATTTTCTTTTCCTATTCCTTTAAAAATTGTTATTATGGCATTTGTTATAGTAGTAGAAATAGAATAAGTGAGAAAAGAATTAGAAGGAGGAAAGAGTGTGAATATATGTCACAGCATGAATATGGAGGTCAGAGAAAAAATTTGTGGAGTCTGGTCTCTCCTTCCATCCTTAAATTGGTTCATTGGTTCTAGGGACTAAACTTAGGTCTTTAGACTTGCACTTGTACAGCAGTGCCTTTACCCTCTCAGCCATCTTGGGTGACTATAGCTATGCTACTTAATTTCCAGGAGACTCTGTTTTACTTTACTTTTCTGAATGATCCTCTCATTTATTATAAAGTAGGAATGATGATGTCATGAACATCAGATTATATTCTATAATAGCCAAAGTATTTCTGAGGCTTACAAGAACATGCATAATTCTTTTTTTATTTTTATTTTATTTTATAATTTAATTTTACATATCAGCCATGGATTCCCTTGTTCTCCCCCCTCCCGCCCCCCAGCCTTCCCCCACAATCCACCCCCATTCCCCTCTCCTCCAGGGCAAAGACTCCTCTGGGGATTGAGTTCAACCTGGTAGATTCAGTCCAGGCAGGTCCAGTCCCCTCCTCCCAGGCTGAGCCAAGTGTCCCTGTATAAGCCCCAGGTTCCAAACAGCCAGCTCATGCACTGAGGACAGGTCCCGGTCCCACTGCCTGGATGCCTCCCAAACAGATCAAGCTAATCAACTGTCTCACTTATCCAGAGGACCTGATCCAGTTGGGGGCTCCTCAGCTATTGGTTCATAGTTCATGTGTTTCCATTCGTTTGGCTATTTGTCCCTGTGCTTTTTCCAACCTTGGTCTCAACAATTCTCACTCATACAAACCCTCCTCTTTCTCACCAATTGGACTCCTGGGGCTCCACCTGGGGCCTGGCCATGGATCTCTGCATCCGGTTCCCTCAGTCATTGGATGAGGTTTCTAGCACGACAATTAGGGTGTCTGGCCATCCTATCACCAGAGTAGGTCATTTCAGGCTTTCTCTCAACCATTGCCAGTAGTCTATTGTGGAGGTATCCTTGTGGATTTCTGTGGGACTCTCTAGCACCCTGCTTCTTCCTATTCTCATGTGGTCTTCATTTATCATGGTCTCTTATTCCTTGTTCTCCCCCTCTGTTCTTGATCCAGCTGGGATCTCCCGCTCCCCCAAGCTCTCTTTCCCTCAACCCTTGCCCTTCATTACCCCCACTCACGTCCAGGTTGTCCATGTAGATCTCATCCATTTCTCTGTCATTGGGCGATCCCTGTGTCTTTCCTGGGGTCCTGCTCTCTAGGTAGCCTCCCTGGAGTTGTGAGTAGCAGTCCAGTCATCCCTGCTTTACATCTAGTATCCTCCTATGAGTGAGTACATACCATGTTTGTCTTTCTGAGTCAGGGTTACCTCACTCAGGATGATTTTTTCTAGATCCCTCCATTTGCCTGCAAACCTCATGATGTCATTGTTTTTCTCTGCTGAGTAGTACTCCATTGTGTATATGTACCACATTTATTTATCCATTCTTCAGTTGAAGGGCATCTAGGTTATTTCCAGGTTCTGGCTATTACAAACAATGCTGATATGAACATAGCTGAGCAAGTGCCCTTGTGGTATGATTGAGCATTCCTTGGGTATATGTCCAAGAGTGGTATAGCTGGGTCTTGGGGGAGATTGATTCCCAATTTTCTAAGAAAGCACCATATTGATTTCCAAAGTGGTTGTACAAGCTTGCATTCCCACCAGCAGTGGAGGAGAGTTCCCCTTGCTCCACATCCTCTCCAGCATAAGCTGTCTTCAGTGTTTTTGATCTTAGCCATTCTGACAGGTA
>CABHPP010080054.1:0-10202 GCA_902168425.1 Peromyscus attwateri | reverse complement strand
ATGAATAGAAGCAGCAGTGTAGTAGAAAGAACAGCAAGAGAGAATGATGGTCCAGCAGGTAATCCTAGGAGTGTCTTAACAGCAAATAACAGTAATAAACCTTGCCAAATGTTGCTTATGCAGCAAAAAAGACAAAGACTGAAAAGGGCCAATGGTCTTTGAAATAACTGAGGTTATCACTGGTGACTCTGACTGGAGTTTATTCACTGTAGTAGAAGATGAAACACTCATTGGAATAAGAGTAAAAGGGAAGGGGATAATTGAAAGTAAAAAAAAAAATTAAGAAGGAATGAACATTTAATTGTAAATGCATATATGCTCAAAGCTGCTTATAACTTCATAAAGGAAAATGGAATATATTATGAGGATCTTCTCTGTAATGTATTTCTCAGAAATGAGGCAATACCTGGAAGGGAATTATGCATTCGAGAAATGATTTGTTTTCAGTAAAGACAGGTATTATAGTATGCACATCTGCTGATGGGAATAATGCAGAGAAGAATGAAGGCTGTGGGAGAGATGGAGGCCAGCAGCCAACACTGCATCCTGGCATAGGCAAGAGGGATTAGCATCCAATAGTTTAAATGGAGACATTGGCCTAGATAGGGACCTCTACTTACTAGTGACATCAGTAAAAAAAAAAGGAAGGTGTATGGCCTGAGTATCAATAGTATAGATTAGTGTATATAGTTGTAGGGAAGACTAGACAAGTCTCTTCTAGTTAATTGTATTTCTCAAAAGAAAAGGTATCAAGGTTAGCAGCTACAATTCAGGAGAAGGCATTTAGATATTTAAAAGAGTGGAGACAGTGCATCATGGGTGCCTAAGTCAGTAACATATTTTTTTTTAAAGTGAGAGGGTGTATTTATTGGACAGCACAAAGACACACTTCAAGTTAGTGGCCCAGAATGTAACTAAGTCAGTTCACATGGTTTTTGTGTTTTAACAATACATAAAGGCATGGAATAGGTAGAGAGCCAGAGTTTCCCAAGATTCAAACTTTTGATAAGAAAGTAAAATGGAAAGAGGAACCATTCTCCCTCAGGATTATAGAAGAAAAGGTATAATAAAGGATCATGAATGCTAGGTAGGTAAACAGAGAAGTGAGGACAATGAGAGACACAGTAACAAGAGGAACTGCCAGTGGAGTGTGTGGCCGGCTAGCTGGAAAATCAGAGAAAAGTAACTCGGAAAAATAGTGTGGTTAGAGAGGAGATGCTCCAAGCTGACTTACAAAAGGGTAGGTTATTGAGAATGAGAAAATCTGAGTCTCACCCTGGAGGTGAGTATGAGTAAAATTGAAGAGAAGAAAGGCAAAGAAAAGGGGTTTAAGGAATGGAGGGACCAAGGAATGGAAGGAAAATTGTGGATATTGGAATCATCAGAGCTGTGATAACACCAGCAAAAGTAACAACCACACATGGTTGGAACCCTTATGGATGAGCTGGGCACATGACTTAAAGGTGACTCTAACAATGGAGCAAACAGAAGAACTTCTTGTTTCCTTTGCTGTTTGCTGGACATTCTGATACACACATATATAAACATGCATGTGTGCATGCATACACACACACACACAGCACACACACACACACACACACACATTACTCTAGAAGGTGGATTATTACAGAGAAGAGCACACTCTCAAGAGCTGAGGGTAGAAAAAGACCACAGAGACCATTGCACTGACCTACATTGTAGGCAGACCTCATACTATTTCTAAGCCTCTGGAGCAGACTAATATTCCTATGGCTTGTTCCCTGTCCAGATGATTGACAGACCATTTATATTGACTCTCATAGAAGAGTCAATTCCTTGTTTAGTAGAAAGCCTCCAGAAAAGCTAGTAATTTAAAAAGGCTTACATAGTTGTCTATTAATGACTTTCCTTGGATGGCTTGAAATGACACATCTCTACTCAGAGCCAGAGATAGGATTCAAATCTCATTATTTTTGACCAGCAGCTAGAGTCCTGCAGTGGCAATTCTTGGTTTTACAAGCTTCTTATTATGAATGGGGGTCCATCCCAATGATCTACATGCCTGCTTGCATCAAATAGCCACATAACAACCCTGCCCCACCCCAAGCTGAGACCATACAACTATTTTAAAAAGGAGAATTAGAAGGATTCAGTGTTCTCAACTCTTGCTTACCTTGAGGCCTTGTAAGACTGTCAAAGGAACCCAGAATTTGACTTCTAGAGTGTAACATGAATCTTAAAAGGTCTTATCAATGAAAATAAACCTGGAGCAAGGTATTGGGGTGAATGCTGGAAGATCAGAGAGACAGAACAAGCCACAGCCACCTCACCTTGCCAATTCCTCAGCTGATCCTGTTTCCTCAGACTGGAAGTCTCTGAGTCCTCATCCAAATGGATCTCAGCTGAACTGTTGCTAAAATCCTAAAAACTTAACTAGTCTAGTTCCTGGTTTTCATGCCTTATATACCTTTCTGCTTTCTGCCCTCACTTCCTGGGATTAAAGGCTCACTTGGGATTAAAGGTATGAGTCACCATGCCTGGCTGTTTCCAGTGTGGCTTTAAACTCACAGAGATCCAGGCAGATCTCTGCCTCTGGAATACTAGGATTAAAGGCATGTGCTACCACCACCTAACCTCTATGTTTAACATTGTGGCTGTTCTGTTCTCTGACCCCAGATAAGTTTATTAGAGTGCACAATATTTCGGGGAACACAATACCAACACACTAGAGAGCTACATGAAGGAAGATACATGAAGGAAGATCAACTGTAAACCAGGAGAGATAAAATTAAGGCATCCATTAAGAACATAAGATCTAAAGACTAATAGGAGCATTGCTAGGTTTATACTGCTAGGATTATAATAAGCATAGCATTTCTTCCATGGAAATTCAGAAATCCAATTTCACAGTTAGTCACTGAATGGGATGGTGGGAATGACATGTGTGATGATATATTGTGTACTCCAATAAAACTTATCTGGGGATCAGAGGACAGAGCCAGGTACTAGATTAAACAAACCTATCACTTGGGAGGCAGAAATCTATCTGGATCTCTGTGATTTCAAGGTCACACTGGAAACAGCCAGGCAGTGGTGGCACACATCTTTAATCCTAGTACTGGGAAGGACACATGCCTTTAATCCCAGGAAGTAATATGGCAGGACACAGAAAGGAATATAAAGCATGAGGAAACAGGAAGTCACTCTCTTTAGACTGAGAATTTCCTGGAGGTAAGCTAGTGGCAGGAGCAGTTCAGCTAAGATCCTTTCTGGTGAGGACTCAGAGGCTTTCAGTTTGAGGATTCGTGGAAACAGGATTGGCTGAGGAGTTGGCAAGTTGAGATTGGCTGTGGATTGTTCTATTTCTCTGATCTTTCAGCTTTCACACCAATATCTGGCTCCAGATTTGTTATTAATAAGACATTTTAAGATTCACGTTACAGACATGCTTTGAATTTTGCATATTGCTGGAATAGTAATAAATACGTACTCAGCATACAACCTTGATAGTAATTAACATACAACCCGCAGTCATTGAGGATATATACCTCATGCATCCAGGCCACTTTTAGGCTTCCAAACCAGACTCACATTCTCCCTCCCTCTACTGCCCCTCCCCGTGTATCCATCTCACAGAATTGGTGAATTTTACCCAAAGTTCTGGGTGAGAACTCTCCGCAATATACCTTGGGATTCAGTAACATATGGTTGAAAAGACCTGTTAAACTGTAGTAATCTAGAAGCTAGAGCCTTTAGCAAAGAGGCTTTTAATCTAGTGATTTCTTAAGAAGTGTATTCTTAAGTGTTATTAAGTGTATTCTTAAGAAGAGTCATACAGAGGCTTAGCTGTAAATCCAAATCCAGGAACCTGAAACCCATATCCAGGAATCCAAACCCCCTGCTTATCTGTGTTTTTTTTTTTATTTTTTTTATTTTTTGCCTAAGCTGTCTTCTCATGCTGGACATTGGAAGGCTTAAGTGGCAGGATACACCAGCCAAAAGATCTCTATCTTCTGGAGTTAAAAATAAATGTTATACCTTTTCAGATAATTGTGTCACGAGCTTGGAGCCTCATAACCTCTATTAGATGGGAAATTTAAAGTCTGTATTAGGTAGTTTGGGGCTTTCTTTATGAAAGGAGAACAGATAAGGAGATGTTTGACATAGTGTAAAAACATTCCATTGTCTACATTTGAGTAATTTAGGTCCCCAACTAGAGGATGTCCAAAAATAGGGGTACTGATCAAATCCTCAGGAAGCACAATGCAGGTGACTGGTTCTTCCAACATATCCATCAGTCCATTCAAAGAAAAAAAATTAAATTAAGATGCCACAAGAATGCAGAATATAACTTTAAAACTCAGGACTCTGAACTATTGAGTATTAGAAGGAATTTGAGTTAAGATAGAGGTCAAAATGATTGAGTATATAAAAATAACACCTTCATTTATAGTGAGAAGGTCTCATAGTATTTGAAAGTCAGAATTTTTAATGGTCAGCACTAAGGTATTACATGGTGACTGACACAGAATGAATGGCCTATAATGGAGAAAAATTAAGGAGTGAAGTCTTGCTCAATTTTGATACCTTATAATATTATTTATGATAGGAAAAGCATGAAAGTCCTTTAATATTATTGTAGCTGAAGTGGCTATGATTGCCTCACCAACATGTCAGTTGAAGGGAAGCTACCCATAGTGTTGAAAATGAAGACAACCCAATGGCAATTTGATGAAACTCCAAAAGATGTCACCAGAATCTTGCACATAACATCCTTTAGCTCCTCAGTTCTTGTGATTTCCATGAAAAAATTCACATGAGATATGCAGACCAGAGTGTGGAAGATAGTGTTTTATGCAGTAAAATAGATCTCTGTCAAGGCATGAGAATGGAAAATGGGGAAAATTGTCTTGAAATGAATGTGTACATGTTTACCTTTGCCCTATGAGGATGTATGTGGATGCGACAGGTAATTTCAAAGGCTTTGAGTAAAAATAATGTCAGATGTTTTGGTTGCTGTAAACAAGGTCTTTTGAAAAGGGAGTGTAAACAGGGCATTCCTAGAAAGAATGTTTATTCTAGGAACAATGGCAACAGAATGCTCCTCCCTTCTGGATTAGGCAGAAGATGTAGTAAGGGTAAACATTGGAGCAATGAATGTAGATGATCAACAAGGGACAGACAAGGTAATCCATTTCCTCTGCCACCTGGAAACTCCCAGAGGAGCCTCATGCAGTCCCCCACAGCAAATTCAGTCCAGGCCTTTCCTGCCATCATAGAAGAAACCCCTTCTCAGAGCAAACCAAATGCATATTGGAATAAACCAGGCTGCTCAGGGTGATTGAACAGCTGTAGCAGAGAGAATAGGAAATTCAGGAGAAACCATAAAGAGAATTTTCTGGCAAACTTCTATAAATGAACAAAGACCAAAATTAAAAATACAAATAAATGACATTCTCTTGGAAGGTTTAGTAGACATAGGTGCGGATGTTACAATAATTGCACCAGAATTTTGGCATCCAAACTGGCCTCTTCAGGAGGTAAATGTTCAGCTGTCAGGGATTGAAACATTATCTCAAGTGAAACTGAGCATAAGTGACTTGAATGTATAAGGCCAGAAGGACAGAGAGGAAAATTAAAGCCATATGTGACTAATATAGCTATTTATGGGGCTGTGATCTATTACAACAATGGAATACTGAGATTAACATTCCTTCAACCTCAGAAACAAACCATAAACTAACACATTTCTGAGAGAAATATTAGGAGGTACAATTATTATAAAGAGAAGTCACCAGCCTTCCAGATTGTACATCCAGATTGTACAAGAACAGGACACAACAATTGCTGATCTTTCAAAGACACCATCTGCTCTACCTTTAAAATGGTTAAAAAGACAAACCTGTATGGGTTCAGCAATGGCCTTTAACAATAGAGAAACTCCAGGCTTTAGAAGAGCTGGTACAAGAGCAGTTAAATGCTCAGCATATTGAAGAATCAACCAGCTCTTGGAATTCTCCTGCATTTGTTATTAAAAAGAAATCTGGCCGGGCGGTGGTGGCGGTGGTGGTGCACGCCTTTAATCCCAGCACTCGGGAGGCAGAGGCAGGCAGATCTCTGTGAGTTTGAGGCCAGCCTGGGCTACCAAGTGAGTTCCAGGAAAGGGACAAAGCTACACAGAGAAACCCTGTCACAAAAAAAAAAAAAAAAAAAAAAAAAGAAAAAGGAAATCTGGTAAATGGAGAATGGTAGACCTAAGAGCAATTACCAAAGTAATTCAGCCAATGGGCTCTCTGCAATCTGGAATTCCTTTGCCTACTTTATTACCTAAAGGATGGTCTTTTTATAGTTATCGGTTTAAAAGATTGTTTTTCAATACCCTTACAAGAAAAAGACAGAGAAAGATTTGCCTTCACAGTGCCTACTTATAATAATTCTCAGCTGGTCAAGTGATACCAATGGAGATTTCTCTCACAGGGAATGTTAAATAGTCGAACCCTGTGCCAATATTTTGTACAAGAGCCATTGGAAGTAATACATAAACAATTTCCCAAATCTATAAATTATCATTACATGGATGATATTTTACTAGCTGATTCAAATGCAGATACTTTAGAAGAATGTTTGAAGAAGTAAAGAAAATTTTGCCTTGTTGGGGATTACAAATTGCTCCTGAAAAGATACAAAGAGGAGATTCTATTAATTATTTAGGATATACATATATATTATAATAATTATTATTATTAATAATTATATTATTATTAATCCTATTAATTATATAGGATATACAAATATATATTAATTATTTAGGTCTACAAAAAACTAGATCCCAAATGGTACAAATTAGGAGAGATTGATTACAAACTCTTAATGATTTTCAAAAATTATTTGGAGATATTCCCCATCTACAAATTGTTGTGGTGTTAAAAATGATGAACTGAGTAATTTGTTCGAAACCTTAGAAGGTGACAAGGACTTAAATAGTCCAAGAGAATTACCAGCTGAAGCTGAGAGTGAATTTGCCTTGGTGGAAAAAAAAGTACAGGAAGGACATGTGAATTATGTGGATCCAAAGCTTGATTGCATTTTGGTTATTTTACCCTTTAATGCTGTGGGATGTTCTGTATGGCAAATGTGTTACTAATAAAACACTGATTGGCCAGTGTCTAGGCAGGAAGTATAGGCGGGACTAACAGAGAGAATTAAAAGAACAGGAAGGTGGAGGGAGTCACTGCCTGCCAGCCACCGCCAGGACAAGCAGCATGTAAAGATGCCGGTAAGCCACGAGCCACGTGGCAAGGTATAGATTTATGGAAATGGATTAATTTAAGCTATAAGAACAGTTAGCAAGAAGCCTGCCACGGCCATACAGTTTGTAAGCAATATAAGTCTCTGTGTTTACTTGGTTGGGTCTGAGCAGCTGTGGGACTGGCAGGTGACAGAGATTTATCCTGACCGTGGGCCAGGCAGGAAAACTCTAGCTACACTTTAAGCATTCTCCTACAGGAATTTTAATGCAGAGGAAATATATATTGGAATAGATATTTCTACCAAATAAACAGAGTAAAAAAATTAAAAACTTATATGGAAAAGATCTCTGACTTGATTTTAAAAGGAAAATTGAGACTTCATCAATTAGCAGGAATAGAAACAACAG
Organism: Peromyscus attwateri; assembly: GCA_902168425.1. Classification (NCBI taxonomy): domain Eukaryota; kingdom Metazoa; phylum Chordata; class Mammalia; order Rodentia; family Cricetidae; genus Peromyscus; species Peromyscus attwateri. Next base: position 2,566 of record CABHPP010080054.1, on the reverse strand, counting down.
AAATTGTAGTACCTTTAACTAAGAATGAAATTGATAAATTATGGGCAGAAAGTGAACCTTGTCAAAGAGCTTGCAGTAATTTGTTGGGAGAGATTAATAGCAAATGTCCCCAAAGTGATAGAATTCAACTTATAAAGAGAGCTGATTGGATTCTGCCTCAAATTGTTCAGGAAACACCCATATCTGGAGCCTGTACAACTTATACAGATGCAAACAAATAAGAAAAGGCAGGTTACAAGTCAGAAAATTTAAGAAAAGTCGTTCAAAGTTGTAGCATGAATCTTAAAAGTTCTTATTAATAAAATCAAACCTGGACCAGGTATTGGGGTAAATGCTGGAAGGTCAGAGAAATAGAACAAGCCACAGCTATCTCACCTTGCCGGATCCTCAACTGGTCTTGCTTCCTCAGACTGGAAGCCTCTATGTCCGCATATCCAAATGACCCTCATCTGAACTGCTGCTAGAAGCCTGAATGCTTAATTAACCAGGCCAAATGCTTAACCACGCCAAATGCCTCTCCAGGGCAAATGCCTCTAGTTTCTGGTCCTCATGCCTTATATACCTTTCTGCTTTCTACCACCACTCCCTGGGATTGAAGGCTTGCTTTCTGGGATTAAAGGCGTGGGTCACCATGCTTGGGTGTTTCCTTGAACACATGGATTTCTGTCTCTGGAATGCTAGGATTAAGGGCGTGTGCTACCACTGCCTAACCTCATGTTTAACATTGTGGCTGTTCTGTCTCTGACCCCAGATAAGTTTATTAAGGTACACAATATTTTGGGGAACACAATACCACCACACAAAGTTCTTATAATTCACTTCAAAAATCAGAATTGTATGCTATTCTGTTGGTATTAATGGATTTTTCTGAACCTCTCACATAGTTACTGAAAGGGTGGTCTTACATATTGAGACTGCAGAATTTATCACTGATGAGTCAGAATTAACTTTGTTATTTATTCAGTTACAAGATGTAATCAGGAATAGGAACCATCCTTTATATATAACTCACATCCGATCCCATAAGTGTCTGCTCAGCCCTCTAGAACAAGGTAATGATGAGATCGATAAACTATTGATAGGAAATGTGCTGGAGGCCTCAGAATTTCATAAAAACATCATGTCAATAGTAAAAGTTTAAAAAAGGATTTTTCCATAACCTAGCAACAAGCTAAGGAAATTATAAGGAAATGTCCTGTTTGTTCTTTTTACAATCAGACTCCACTACCAGCAGGATGTAACCCAAAGAGTACTCAGAAGAATGAAATCTGGCAGATGGATGTGTTTCACTTTGCAGAATTTGGAAAATTGAAATATGCACACCACACTATTGATACTTATTCAGGATTTCAATGGGCAACTGCTTTGAGTTCTGAAAAAGCTGATTCTGTAATCATGCATTTGCTAGAAGTTATGGCTATCATGGATATACCTGCACAAATTAAAACTGACAATGCTCCAGCATCTGTCTCTGGTAAAATGAAACAGTTTTTTACTTATTACATTATAAAGCATATTACATGTACACCACATAATCCTACAGGCCAAGCAGTCATAAAAAGATCAAATTGAACTCTAAACAGAAAGGGGTAACAACACCCCCCCCCCCCAGAAAATAGATTACATAATGCTCTACTAATTTTGAATTTTCTCAATGCTAATGAGAAAGGAACAACAGCTGTGGAGAGACACTGGATAATAGAAAAAAATACAGAATTAAGTCAGCCTATATACTTTAAAGATGTGCTGACCTCTGAATGGAAACCAGGATATGTGTTACATTGGGGACGAGGTTTTGTTTTTGTTTCTACAGGAGAAGATAAGCTGTGGATACCATCAAAATTGATAAAGGTTCGATTTGAACAAGAGAGACCTCTTAATTAGAAGAGGTGATAGTTCATCAACCAGCATGACCATCCAATTTAAATTAACTTATACAACTAACAAATACTTTTCATTTAATCAGATACAACTTGCCAAAAGGGAACCTCCTCAAAGTTAGGCCTGGGGAAGAGTTTTTGTTTTTGTCTTTCAGGAGAATGAAGGCTAAGGAATCTGAAGAACACTGGACAAATGAGATATCTGAAGAAAAACAACAAATCATCCAGAAAAAATGTCCCAAGAAAAGGAGTAAGTTGGTCTATTGGTATATCATCTATAAAATTTCATAAGTCTTCCTAAATGTTTGTTTCTATTCTTCTCTACAGACACTTAACACAAATTGTCTTTATGTAGTCCCAGTTTAATTAAAAATTAAAGCTGGCTTTGGAGTTGGAGAATGGCTCTCTCCTGCTCTAAACCCAAGCATGTTTGTTAAAAGGAAAATGCAAAATCTCTGTACCATGTCAGAAGAAAGAGCTATGTGATATGAGACAGAAGAAAACCAAAAAATTAAGAGACTAATCTCAATTTTTGGTTCTATTTTGATTCTTCAAACTTTTCTTAAGGTATGAATTTTATATCAAAATTTATAAGATAAATGTATATATATGTATTTTAAACTTTTGTTATGATATTAATGGTCATATGGAGTACTAACTAATTCTAGAAAAAAGGCTTCATTTAG